>PVHX01009975.1:0-72918 GCA_004024805.1 Geosciurus inauris | reverse complement strand
AGGTGCCAAAAACATTCATTGGAGAAAAGATAGCCTTTTCAACAAATGGTGCTGGGAAAACTGGAAATCCATTTGCAGTAAAATGAAACTAAACCCCTATCTCTCACCATGCACAAAACTCAACTCAAAGTGGATCAAAGACCTAGGAATTAGACCAGAGACCCTGCGTCTAATTGAGGAGAAAGTAGGTCCAAATCTTTATCACGTTGGATTAGGCCCCGAATTCCTTAACAAGGCTCCTATAGCACAAGAAATAAAAGCAAGAATCAATAAATGGGATGGACTTAAACTAAAAAGCTTCTTCTCAGCCAAAGAAACTATCAATGAGTGAACAGAGAGCCTACATTCTGGGAGCAAATTTTTGCCACACGCACATCAGATAGAGCACTGATCTCCAGGATATATAAAGAACTCAAAAAACTTAATGCCAAAAAAACAAACAACCCAATCAATAAATGGGCTAAGGAGCTGAATAGAAACCTCTCAGATGAAGATATACAATCAATAAACATATATATGAAGAAATGTTCAATGTCTCTAGCCATTAAAGAAATACAAATCAAAACCACTCTCAGATTTCATCTCACCCCAGTCAGAATGTCAGCTATCCAAAATACCAGCAACAATAGGTGCTGGTGAGGATGTGGAGAAAAAGGTACACTCAAACATTTCTGGTGGGACTGCAAACTGGTGCAACCAATCTGGAAAGCAGTATGGAGATTTCTTAAAAAACTTGGAATGGAACCACCCTTTGACCCAGCTATCCCACTCCTTGGCCTATACCCTAAAGACTTAAAAACAGCACACTACAGTAAAGCAGCCACTTCAATGTTCATAGCAACACAATTCACAATTGCAAAACTGTGGAAGCAACCCAGATGTCCTTCAATAGATGAATGGATAAAGAAACTGTGGTACATATACACAATGGAATATTATTCCACAATAAAAGAGAATAAAATTATGGCATTTGTAGGCAAATGGATGGAATTGGAAAGCATTATGCTAAGTGAAGTAAGCCAATCCCAAAAAACCAAATGCTAAATGTTCTCTTTGATTAGTGGATGATGATACATAAGGAGGGTGGGGATGAGGAACAGGAGAAATGGAGGAACTCTGGATGAGGCAGAAGGGAGGTGGGGGGAGGGTAAGGGAAATGGGTGTAGTAAAGATGGTTGATTGAGATGGTCATTACTACCCTTGGTGCATGTATGAAGACACAAATGGTGTGACTCTATCTGGTTTGCAAGCAGAGAAATGGAAAAATTGAGCTCTATATATGTACTATGATTTGAAATGCATTTAAATAAATTATTTTTTTAAAAAAAGAATTACAAAAACACAGGATGGTCTACCATGTAGATTTCACAGCTTTCCACTTTAAGTATTCTAATCCAAATGGTAATATTTATAGTAGGACAGAAATCACATCTTTCACAATTATTTAAATTTGTGATAAACAATTTTAGATGTCAAGTTGAAAATGTATGGGGAATATATTGCTGATGGCTTGCTTGCTTGTTTGTTTTCAAATGCTTGGAGAAGGCATGCAACTATAAATATTTAAAGATCACTATGCCTAAAGAAGAAAGCCTTTCCTTTTTTCTTTTGTTTTTCTTTGCTTCTTTCTTTTTTTTTTTGATACCAGGGATTGAACTCAGGGGCATTGAACTACTGAGCCACATGCCCATCCCAATTTTGTATTTTATTTAGAAACCGTGTCTGAGTTGCTTAGTGCCTTACTTGATTGAAGCTGGCTTTAAACCCTCAATCCTCCTGCCTCAGCCTCCCAAGCCTCTGGGATTATAGGCATGCACCACCGTGCCCAGCTAGAAAGTCATCTTTGATTTTGGCAAGAGCCTAGGTAGATATGCAACCTTCCCCCTGATTAGAATCATACTAATACTTAACTATCTTTTCTTTTTAATTGTTAAGGCATATAATGTCTCTGATCATTTGGTATATTTTATCAGTTTTCAGAAGTAAATGTCTAGGTATAAGTTATATGAACAAGAAACATTCATCTGCAATCACCTGGGGATCACCCTTGTTAAGCTATACTCTGATTTAGTAGATAGGGTGAGGGACAGGATCTGAATCTTTTTTAATAAGCTCCAAAGTGATGGCAGTAGTGCTGATCAGCAGACCACAGTTGAGTAGGAAGAATTTAGATAATATTTTGAAAGGAGAATTATTTTGTACAAGGACTTTTCTAAATTTAAAAAGAAAGAAGGGAACTTGATGATGCTAAGGTTACCCAACTGAAGACAATCTCAAAAATCTATATTTCTGAGCACTAAACTCTAACCAGTAAGCTAATAGCTTCATCTGATTTATTGGGTAATGGAATTTTCACTCCTCCTTAAAAGGGGAAAATGAAACTACTACAATATAAACACACCAACTTTGGATTACATTCTCTTTTACACTTCAATAAAAGAAACACTGTTTAGGGGACTACCTCTTTAAAACCTATGCTGCATTTTTCTCATGGCTAAGAATTCATGAGATTCTATTTCTCTTGGCTCATTACTCTCCACATTGCTTTTTAAAAGCAATTCTACCACCAAGTGGACAATACAAAAATTAATTTATAGGATACAATGTTCAGCTTTTTCTAGTTCCATTCTCCAACTTCACAGGTTAGTGAGGAGTTATTAACTTCATACTGTGTGAAGAGTCTCAATAGGACTAATTGAAGATGGAACATATCAAAAGATAAGCCATATAAAAGAGTATCCAGTGCCATTTAAAATATAGCACCTGAACAAAACTAATACTGCTGATCTTAGAATGTATAATAGCAAGTAAATGTTTCCTGTATGGACACCAATGACTAGAATAAAGGCTACAGCTGCTTTCTGACCTAGAAAATCATGCCAAGTATTAACTCACAACTTCAGAACTTAAACAATGAAAGCAATATGGTTTTCACTGCTTTTATCTTGGGTTTTTGTGAATCCATACCTACTTCAAAAGCAGAAAAACAAAAACAGGCAACATTTCAGGGAAGTATAATACAGTGAGAGCAAATTAGTGCTTTTGCTCTGTGGAAAGTATGTTTGCCCCACCTCTTGACTCTGGCACAGCCATGTAATTTATTTTGACCAATGGGAGGTTAGCAGGTGTAACATCAGCACAAGGCTGGAAAGAAATAGTTCATATTGAACTCTTCTTTCCCTTGATTTGCTCTTGTTCTCACCAGGAGATGATGTCCTAGATACTATGACAGGTACATGGAGCAGAGAGCTAAGCTACCCCAACAAAGCAGCCAACAGCAAGCTACAACCCAACCTGTAGGCAAATGCAGCCAAGGTCACCTGAGCCATAAATGGGTCTTCTAATAAATCCAGGCACATGAGCAATAACTTTCTTATACCTCTAAGACTTTCTCATTGTTTATCATGTGGCTTCACTGTGGCAATAGATAGCTGATAAAATAACATTAGATGTATCTCAATGGTGAAATGTGTGTTCATCATTATGTGTGGTTAGCTTAGCATATCATACAAACACTATGCCCTTCATTGAACAGGATATGGAATCAGGCAAGACCAGCCGTTTAACATCTTCACAATTGAACCAGAAATAAAAGTGCATTCACAATCATAAAAACCACTCCCCACCCTAGCAAATCAAAGCAAAGAATTTAGTTGCCTCATTCAACTGGAAGGCTAGCAGATCCTGCCCTCATGATATTTTTGCATTGGCCTTCATGTGAACATTTCATGCAAATGCTGTTTGGGCACCCAAGGTGACAGAATGACTTCACTGAGCTTAGAGGAACTAGTTATACTATATAATTGTTCTTGTAGTTGCTAGATAATAAATGTTTGTACTTGAGGAAGAATTTAATTCTGAAGTTCGTTTTCACCATAAAATATCTCCAGGTAATAACGGTTGTGGCAAAGGAACTATAACCTCTACCACTTCTAACTTTCGGAGGACTATTTTAGTCAGATTTTTTTGTCACTATGACCCAAAGACCTGAAAAGACCAATTAGAGAAGGAAAAGTTTATTTTGGCCCATAATTTCAGAAGTCTCAGTCCATAGATAGCTGATTCCATAGCTCTGGACCCAAGGTGAGGCAGAATATCATGGCAAAGGCATGGTGGAAGAAAACAGCCCAGGACATGGTCATAGGAAGCAGAGAGAGCTCTACTCACCAGGGGGACAAAATATAAACCTTAAAATCATGTGCCCAGTGTCCTATCTCCTCTAGTCACACCCTACCTGCCTACAGTTACCACCCAGTTAATCCATATTAGTGGATTAATCCACTGATTGGGTTATACCTCATAATATAATCATTTCTCCTCTGACGATTCTTGCATTGCAAACAAATGAGCTTTTGGGAATACCTCATAGGTAAAATATAACAGATACCAATATTTACTGAAAGAATCTGTCACTGATAATGGCCAACTGGCTTAGGTCAGTTTGCAACACAGAATAATTCACATCTGGTACAAGAAGAATTATATTAATGTGAAGACCTTACATATAGTAAATCTGTTGAAATAAATTTATTGCTTCCACATCAATTCCTTTAACTTTAAAAATAAGTACATTGGAACCTAGGAAAGTTAAAGGAAATCCTCAAACTCACATCTGAGATTTATTAGCAGATTTAAGTCTCAAGTCCATTTTCTCCAACATGTAAATAATTATTCACCCTCCTATCAATTGACTTTTCAATTTTTTTGATCTCTTCAAAGAGCCAATATTCAGTTTTGTTAATTTTCTCTTGTTTTTATATTCATCACTGTGACCAAAATACCTGACAAGAACAACTTAGAGAAGGAAAAATTGGGGGCTCATGGTTTCTGTGATCAGCCAACTCTACTGCTCTGGGCCAGAAGTGATGCAGAACATGGAGAAAGGGAATGGTGGAGGAAAGTTTCTCAGCTCATGGCAATTGGAAAGCAGAGAGAAATGAAGGGACCAGGGACAGATATAGTGCCCAAGGCAATGGCCCCATGACCTACTTCCTCTAGTCACACCTCACCTGCATAGTTACCACCCAGTAGTACATTTAGCTATCAGAGGATTAATATAGAAAGTGGGTTTCTCTACTGATGAAGTCAGAGCCTTAACCATTATCTAAATGACCCCACCTCTGAACCATGCTGCATTGGAGATCATGATTTTCACACATGTACTTTGGGGGGAATATTCCAGATCCAAACTATAACACCTAACAAGTTATATACTTTCAAAATATAATAGCAGGCCCAGTGTGGTGGCACACACCTGTAATCCCAACAACTTGGAAGGCTGAGACTGGTGGATCACAAATTTGAAGCCAGTCTTCAACTTAGTGAGACTTCTCAAAATCAAATTAATACAAATAGGGCTGAGGGTGTAGCTCTATAATAGAGCACCCCAGTTTCAATCCCCAGTACTGGGGGGAAAATTCCAATATTGGAACAAAAATAGGATAAATATTCTCACTCAACAAAGGGATAAATAGGAAAGAAAGAAGGGATAATAAGTCCCAAATAAGTTGAAAACTTAGCAAGGAAAACTCCATGAGATTTTAAGGCTCAAAAATAATCTTTGGCTCCATGCTCTGCCTTTTGGACCCACTAGGGTGGCAATACCACCTTCAGGACCCACTAGAGTGGTGATCCTTCATTTCAGAACCACTAAGTAGGAAATCCCACCTTCTAGACTCATTAGGAGAGAGGTTCCACATTCCGGATCCACTGGAGCAACAGTCTTACACCAGGGACCCATTGAAGTAGTAATCCTGACTCCAAAATTTTTCTAGGCAATCGTTCTCCCATGGCTTCAAGTGGCCCTGCTCCCAGGGCTCCAGGATGCTATCTGTTCTGTTGGAATTGTGTTATTCATCTTTCCAAAACACCTGACAAGAACAACTTAGAAGGGGAAAAGTTTATTTTGGTCATTGCTGCCGAGGTTCATTGCTCTCAGCCTAAGGTGAGGTAGAACATCATGGTACAAGGGCGGTGGTGAAGGAAAACTGCTTAGCTCATTGGAGCCAGGAAGCAGAGAGGGAGAGAGAAAGAGAGGTGGAGAGGAGGGGCCACAGGGAGGAATACAAATATCACTGTTTATATTCCTGATAATTGCCATTCTGACCAGAGTGAGATGATATCTTAGTGTAGTTTTGATTTGTATTTCCCTGATTGCTACAGACGTTGAAAATTTTTTTAGATTTTTGTTGTCATCCATTTGTGTTTCTTCTTTTGAGAAATGTCTGTTTAGTTTTTTTGCCCATTTATTGATTGGGTTATTTGTTCTTTTTGTGTTAAATTTTTTGTGTTCTTTATATATTCTAGATATTAATCCCCTATCAGAGAAACAGGTGGTAAAGATCTACTCCCAGTCCTTAGGCTCCCTCCTCATGCTCATTTCCTGTTGCTTTGCAGAAACTTTTTAATTTGATGCCATCCCACTTATTTATTCTTGATTTTATTTTTGTGCTTTAGGAATCTTGTTAAGGAAGTTAATGCCTGGGTCAATATGTTGGAGTGTTAACCCTATGCTTTCCTCTAGGAGTTGCTGAGTTTCTGACCCAATTCCTAGGCCTTTGATCCACTTAGAGTTGACTTTTGTGCAGAATGAGAGACAGAGATCATTTTATTATTCTACATATTGAAAATGTTATCTTTTCTCCAACATACATTTTTGGCATCATTGTATAGTATTATATGACTGTATGTATGTGGGTTTGTCTCTTTGTCTTCTAGTCTATTCCATTGGTGTGTGTCTGTTTTGGTGCCAATACCATGCTATTTTTGTTAGTATAGCTCTGTAGAATAATTTAATGTCTGGTATTGTAATGCCTCCAGCATTACTCTTCTTGCTCAGGATTGCTTTGGCTATTCTGGGTCTTTTATTCTTCCAAATAAATTTTAGAATTTTTTTTCTATTTCTGTGAAGAATGTCTTTGGTATTTAATATGGATTGCATTGAATGTGTATAATGCTTTTGGTAGTATGATCATTTTGACATTATTAGTTCTGCCTATCTAAAAACATGGGAGGTATTTCCATCTTCTAAGATCCTGTTCAATTTGTTTCTTCAGTGTTCTATTGTTTTCATTATTGAAGTCCTTCACTTTCCTCATTAGATTAATTCCCAAGTGTTTTTTCTTTTTTAAGGTTATTGTGAATGACATAGTTTTCTTTATTTCTTTTTCAGCAGATTCATTATTAGAGTATAAGAAAGAGATTTATGCATGTTGACCTTGTATCCTGCTACTTTACTAAATTTGTCAACAAGCTCTAGGAGTCTTCTGGTGGAGGTTTTTGGGTTTTCTAAATAAAAGATCATGACATCAGCAGAGATATTTTGACTTTTTTTCCTATTTATAGCCCTTTAATTTCCTTCTCTTGCCTGATTTCTCCAGCTATGTTGAATAGTAGTGAGAGTGGGCATCCTTGTCTTGTTCCTGTTTTTAAAGGAAATGTTTTCAATTTTTATCCACTCAGGGTAATGCTGCCCTTGGGTTTGTGATATATAGTCTTTACAACTTTGGGATAAGTTCCTTCTATCCCTAGTTTCTCTAGTGTTTTTAACATGAATGGGCTTTGTACCATGTCAAATGCTTTTTCTGCATCTGTTGAGATAATCATGTGATTCTTGTTCTTAGCTCCATTTATATGGTGAATTAAATTTATTGATTTGCATATGTTGAACCAACCTTATATCCCTGGGATGAACACCACCTGATTATGGTGCACTATCTTTTTGATGTGTTTTTGTAAGTGGTTTGCCAACATTTTGTTAATAATTTTTGCATCTATATTCCTCAAGGATATTGGCCTAAAGTTTTCTTTCCTTGATGTGTCTTTGTCTGGTTTTGGTATCAGGGTGATAATGGCTTCATAGAATGAATTTGGCAGCATTCCTTCCTTCTCTATTTCATGGACTAATTTGAGAAGAATTGGTATTAATTATTCTTTAATGGTCTGGTAAAAGTCATCTGAGAATCCATCCAGTTCTGGGCTTTTCTTGATTGGAAGGCTTTTGATAGTTACTTCAACTTCATTACTTGATATGGATCTGCTTAAGTTTTCTCTATCTTCATATGGCTCTAGGAATTTCTATGTAGGTCATATGTCACTAGGAATTTTTCAATATTGTCAAGATTTTCTAGCTTATTAGAGTATAAATTTTCAAAATAGTTTCTAATGATACTCTGCATTCCAGTAGTACTTGTGGTAATATTGCCTTTTTTCATCTCTAATTTTGTTAATTTGGGTCTTCTCCCTTATTTGGTTAGTTTGGCTAAAGGTTTATCAATCTTGTTTATCTTTTCCAAAACCCAACTCTTTGTTTCATTGGTCCTTTTGGATTGTTTTTCTTCTCAATTTCACCGATTGTTGACTCTGATTTTAATTATTTCTTGTCTTTTAGTGATTTTGGTGTTAGTTTGTTCTTTTTTCTAGGTCCTTGAGGTACAATTTTAGATTATTTGGTAGCTTTCTTTTATTAATATAGAAACTCAGAGCTATAGACTTTCCTCTTCCAAATGCTAACATACTGATCAAAAAAAATTTTTTTTTTTAGTACCAGGGATTGAATTCAGGGGTACTCAACCACTGAGCCACATTCCAAGCCTTATTTTGTGTTTTATGTAGAGACAAGGTCTCACTGAGTTGTTTAGCACCTTGCCATTGCTGAGGCTGGCTTTGAACTCGCGATTCTCTTGTCTCAGCCTCCCAAAGTGCTGGGATTACAGGCATGTGCCACCATGCCTGGCTCTAGAAATTTTGATATGTTATATTACTATTCTAATTTGTTTCTAAGAATTTTTATTTCTCCCTTGGTTTATGTTATCCATTTGACATTCAAGAGAATATTATTTAATCTCCGGTATTAGAGTAGTTTTTGTTTTTTGTCATTGATTTCTAATTTCATTTCATTATGATCTGGTAGGGTACAAGAAATTATCTCTATTTTTTTGTATTTGCTAAGATTTGCCTTGTGCTCTAAAATATGATGTATTTTAGATAATGTTCTATGTGCTGCTGAGAAGAAAATGAATTCAATTGTCTATGGATGAATATTTTGTAGATGTTAGTTAGGTCCATTGGTTAATAGTATTTTTTTTTTTTTTTTTTTTAGTTCTGAACAATCTTTACTTAGTTTATGCCTGGATGACCTATCATCCAGGTGAGAGGTGAGAGGAATGTGTTGAAATCACCCAGTATTATAGTACTGTAGTCTATTTGATTATTTATATTGAAAATAGTTTGTTTTGTGTACATAGATGAACCACTAGGGGATAAATATTTACAATCATTATATATTGTTGGATGATTCCTTCAACCAGTATAAAGTGACTTTCTTTGTCTCTTCTGATTAATTCTGGCTTAAAGTTCACTTTTTCTGACACATGAGCAGCTAACCCTGCTTGCTCTTGGCTACCATTTACATAGTACATCTTTCCCTATCCTTTTATCTTCAATCTGTGGATGTCTTTGTCTATAGGGTGAGTACCTTGCAAATATATTGTTTTTCAATCCAATATGCCAATCTATGTTTTTTGATTAAAGAGTTCAGACTGTTTACATTCAATGTTATTATAGAGAGATCATTTTTATTTCCTGCCACTTTTATTATAATGCTGAATTCATACTTAATTATCCTTTGACTATTCTATAATTCATCCCTATGCTGACTTTCATTTTTATTTTTTAAATATTTTATGTGCGGCAGATCTACTAGCAATCTTATAGTTCTTGTTCATTTCAAAATATCTTAATAATTCTTTCATATTTGAAGAATTATTTTGTCAATACAAAATTCTTGGTTGACCATTTTTTTTTTCTTTTAGCACTTTGAATATGTCATCCAATTGCCTTCTGGCTTCCATGATTTCCATGATGAAAAATCAGCCATTCATGTAGTTAAAGTGCCACATATGTGATGAGTCTGTTTTCTCTTGCTACTTTCAAGATTCTCTCCTGTCTTTTGACAGTTTATACTATGTGTTCACATGGGTCAGTTCTCTCACTCTCTCTCTCTCACTCCTGCTCCCTCTCAATTCCAGTGAAAATGTATTAAGCCCACATTAAATGAGACAGAGGTAAGAAATGCCCCTCTCCCATCTGTGTACAATTCACAACACCTGCCCAGGGTAAATGCCTTGCTGTTTCTCCTCAGATGGGTACATTCCATGTTTCACCAGTTTTCTATAGATCCTCACCTCCATATGCAATATCCAATAGTGTAGTGGTCAGGTGGTTCAAAAATCTCAAGTCTTCTCAGAAAGTGGCAGAAAACAGAGTGATAGTCACAGCTATTGGAGACTCTGCTTCATTTTTTTAAATTTTTAAAAATTTGTTCTAATTAGTTATACTTGACTGTAGAATGCATTTTGACACATTGTACACAAATGGAGTACAACTTCTTATTCCTCTGGCTGTATATGGCAGAGTCACACCAAAAGTGTAATCATACATGTATGTAGAATGATAATGACTGACTCATTCTACCATCCTTCCCATCCCCACAGACTCTCTCCTTCCCTCACTCCCCTCTGCACAATCCAAAGTTCCTTCATTCTTCCCTAAACTGCCCTCCCCCACTATGGATAAACATCCGCTTATCAGAGAATACATTTGGCCTTTAGATTTTGGGGATTGGATTCTTTCACTCACATGATATTCTCTAGTTCCATCCATTTACTTGCAAATGCCATAATTTCATTCTTCTTTAAGGCTGAGTAATATTCCATTTTGTATAAGTACCACATTTACTTTATCCATTCATCTGTTGAAGAGCATTTACATTGGTTCCATAGTTTAGCTATTGTGAATTGAGCTGCTATAAACATTGATGTGGCTGTGTCACTGTAGTATGCTGATTTTAAGTCCTTTGGGTATAAATCAAGAAATAGGATAACTGGGTCAAATGGTGGTTCCATTTCAAGTTTTCTGAGGACTCTCCATACTGCTTTCCATAGTAGTTGCACCAGTTTGCAGTGCCACCAGCATTGTATGAGTATCTTTTTCCCCACATCCTCATCAACATTTATTATTGTTTGTATTCTTGATAATTGCCATTCTGACTGGAATGAGATAAAAAATCTTAATTTTGATTTTTATTTCTCTATTTGCTAGAGATGATGAACATTTTTTATATGTTTGGTAATCAATCATATTTTTTCTTCTGTGAAGTCTGTTCAATTCCTTAGACCATTGATTGAGCTATTTGTTTTTTTCTCTTTTTGGTGTTACGTTTTTTGAGTTCTTCATATATCCTGGAGATTAGTGCTCTGAGCTGTGTATGGTAAAGATTTTTTTCCCCATTTTGTACATTCTCTCTTCACATTATTGATTATTTCCTTTGTTGACAAGAAGCTTTTTAATTTGAATCCACCCCTTTTATTGATTCTTAACTTTACTTCTTGCACTTTAGGAGTCTTGTTAAGGAAGTCAAGTCCTAAGCCTACATGATAAAGATTTGGGTCTGTTTTTTCTTCTATTAGGTGCAGGGTCACTGTTCTAGTGCCTAACTCTTTGATCCACTTTGAGTTGATTTTTGTGCAGGGTGAGAGATAGAGGTTTACTTTCATTTTGCTACATGCAGATTTCTGCTTTTCCTAGCACCATTTGTTGAAGAGGCTATCTTTTCTCCAACATATGTTCTTGGCACCTTTGTCAAGTATGAGATAACCATATTTATGTGGGTTTGTCTTTGTGTCTTCTGTTTGTATCATGGGTCTACATGTCTATTTTGGTGCCAATACCATGCCACTTTTGTTATCATTACTTTGTAGAACAGTTTAAGGTCTGGCATTATGATGCCTCCTGCTTCACTCCTCTATCTAAGGATTGCTTTGATATTCTGGATCTCTTATTTTTCCAAATAAATTTCATGATTGCTTTTTCTAGTTCTACAAAGGATTTTTTTATTTTAGTTGTTGATGTTTTATTCAATTTTAAAAATTCATTTATTTTTATTTTTTTAAAACAAAAGAATGCACTTCAAGTCATATTACACATATGGAGCACAATTTTGCATTTCTCTGGTTATAAACAAGATAGATTCACAAAATTCATGTCTTCATACAGGTATCTAGAGTAGTGATGTCCATCTTATTCCATCATCTTTGCTACACCTACGCTCCCTCCCTTCACATACCTCTCCTTTGCCCTATCCAAAGTTCCTCCATTTCTCCCATGCTCCCCATCCCCACCTCCATTATGAATCAGCATCCACTAATCAGAGAAAACATTTGGCCTTTGGTTTCTTGGATTTGGCTTACTTCACTTAGCATGATGTTCTCTAACTCCATCCATTTACCTGCAAATGCCATAATTTTATTCTCTCTTATTGCTGAGTAATATTCCATTGTGTATATATACCACAGTTTCTTTATCCCTATCTATTGAAGGGCATCTAGGTTGGTTCCACAGTTTGGCTATTGTAAATTGAGCTGCTATAAACATTGAAGTGGCTGCAGCCCTGTACTATGCTGTTTTTAAGTCTTCTGGGTATAGACCGAGGAGTGGGCTAGCAGGCTCAAATGGCGGTTCCATTCCAAGTTTTCTAAGGAATCTCCATACTGCTTTCCAGATTGGTTGTACCAGTTTGAGTTCCACCAGCAATGTATGAGCATGCCTTTTTCCCCACAACCTCACCAACACTTATTGTTGTTTGTACTCTTGATAGTTGCCATTCTGACTGGTGTGAGATAAAATCTTAGGGTAGTTTTGATTTGCATTTCTCTGATTGCTAGAGATGTTGAACATTTTTTCATATATGTGTTGATGGATTGTATATCTTCTTCTGTGAAGTTTGTGTTCAGCTCTTTGGCCCATTTATTGACTGGGTTGTTTGTTTTTTTGGTGGTAATTTTTTTGAGTTCTTTATATATCCTGGAGATGAGTGCTCTATCGGATGTGTGTGTGGCAAAAATTTGCTCCCAGAATGTAGGCTCTCTGTTTACCTCATTGATTATTTATTTTGCTGAGAAGAAGCTTTTTAGTTTGAATCCATCCCAGTTGTTGATTCTTGATTTTACTTCTTGTGCTTTAGGAGTCTTGTTAAGGAAGTCAGGGCCTATCTGACGTGATAAAGGTTTGAGCCTACTTTTTCCTCTATTAGGCATAATGTCTCTGGTCTAATTCCCAGGTCTTTGATGCACTTTGAGGTGAGTTTTGTGCATGGTGAGAAATAGGGGTTTAGTTTCATTTTTCTGCATATGGATTTCCAGTTTTCCCAGCAACATTTGTTGAAGAGGTTATCTTTTCTCCAGTGTACGTTTTTGTCACCTTTGTCTAGTATAACTGTATTTATGTGGGTTTGTCTCTGTGTCTTCTATTCTGTACCATTGGTCTACATGTCTATTTTGGTGCCAGTACCATGCCATTTTTGTTACTATAGCTTTGTAGTATAATCTGAGGTCAAGTATTGTGATGCCTCCTGCTTCACTCTTCTTGCTAAGGATTTCTTTGGCTATTCTGCATCTTTTATTTTCCAAAAAAATTTCATGATTACTTTTTCTATTTCAATGAAGAGTGACATTGGTATTTTAATTGGAACCACGTTGAATCTGTATAGTGCATTGGGTAGTATTACCATTTTCACAATATTGATTCTGCCTATCCAAGAGCATGGGAGATCTTTCCATTTTCTAAGGTCTTGTTCAATTTCTTTCTTTAGTGTCCTGTAGTTTTCATTGTAGAAGTCTTTTACCTCTCTTGTAAGGTTGATACCCAAGTTTGTTTTGTTTTGTTTTGTTTTGTTTTGTTTTGTTGAGACTACTGTGAATGGAGTAGTTTTCCTGATTTCTCTTTCAGAGGATTCATCACTGATGTATAGAAATGCTTTTGATTGACAGGCATTGATTTTATATCCTGCTACTTTGTTACTTTGTTTACTTTTACTATCTTTGCTACTTTGAATTCATTTATTAATTCTAGAAGTTTTCTGGAGGAATTTTTTGGATCCCTCTTAGTATCATGTCATCAGCAAATAATGATACTTTGAGTTCTTCTTTTCATATTCATATACCTTTAATTTCTTTTGACTGTCTAATTGCTCTGGCCAGAGTTTCAAGGACTATGTTGAATAGAAGTGGTTTAAGGGGGCATCCCTGTCTTGTTTCCGTTGTTAGAGGGAATGCTTCCAATTTTTCTCCATTTAGAATGATGTTGGCCTTGGGTTTATCATAGATAGCTTTAACAATGTTGAAGTATTTTCCTACTATCCCTCATTTTTCTAGTGTTTGGAACAAAAAAGGGTGCTGTATTTTGTCAAATACTTTCTCTGTATCAATTGATAAAATCATATGACTCTTATCTTTAAGTCTATTGATGTGATAGATTGTGGGGGCATGCCACAAGATGGCGCCAAGCAGCCAGCTCAGGGCCGACCATGCTGCCCTGAGCGAGCCACGTCACCTCACCCTTATTGGCTGACATCTGCTCCCTGCTCGCGGACAAAGCATGGCTCTAACCAAAATGAATCTATACCGTTACACATGGACAGCCCCCTTCCGCATTCTTAGCTTAGAAACTGGACACCGCTGGACCCCCTTCCCTGTATATGCTTGCAACTTCCCCTCAATAAAGGAGTTTTCTGCTTGGCACAATACTCTCTGGTGCATGGTGGATTCACGTCGGACGGCTTTACCTTCCTTGGCTCCCCCACCCCCCGCCATGGCACCCAGGGACTCCCCTCTCCCGCTGGTCAGAGGAACTGACACCCAGCGTTGCACCCCTGACACATTGGTGCCCCGTGTGAGTCTCGCAAAACCTAACCTACACACAGTCGGCAAGCCGAGTACTCATGGCTCGTGGCTCAAGGTAAAGTTCCCCCAGTATGGATGGGGCACTCTTCTTCAAAAGCGAGTAACTCAGCATTCAAAACATTCAAATGTATTCTTGAAAGCAGAGGTTTAGAGATTTCAGATACCCAAGCCAAAAAGGTTTGGAAAATCTTAATACACACCGTGCCCTGGCTTTCCACAGCTAATTTCTTTAATGAGGATACTTGGAAAAAGGTGGAACAATTGGTGTGCAAACGAGAAGTTAATTTAGGGGAAAATCTCCCAATGGGAGTATACTCGCTACTTCTGATTCTAAAGAGTTGCTTTCCACCCAACCCGCCAGCTAAGCTCAAAAGGAGTAATTCGGCTCCTCCCCCTTCTGAGGCGCGCTCCCAGGGGGAAGTTTTTGCTAGGGAACACGCCCATTGTTCTAAAGACTGGGGGAAAAAAGGGCAGCTTTGCCACCCGCTCTGGGCCCTGCTCCTTCTCACAGGGCTCATAAGGTTCTTCTCCTATCGCCTCGCAAACGGAGCCCCTTCCTGGCCGCCCACTGCCATATTCTCATCCCTCGACCCAAGATTCCCTGCCTCCTGAACTAGGCAGCAGGAAATCTCCGCCGCCTTGTCCTGGAGGCGAAGGATCGCCTCCATCTTGCCCCGGTAGCAGGAGATCGCCGCCACGTTGTTCTGGAGGCAAGAGATCACTTCCATCTGGCCCCGGCGGTGGCGGGAGATCGCCACCACGTTGTCCCGGAGGCGAAGGATCACCTCCATCTGGCCCAGGTGGCGAGAGATCGCCACCACATTGTCCCAGAGGAGAGGGATCGCCTCTATCTTGCCCTGGCGGTGGAAGATCACCGCCATCTTGCTCCAAATCGGTGAATCGCCGCCATTTTGCCCTGGAGGCGGGGAATCACCGCCATCTTGTCCCGGAGGCAAAAACATGCCACCGTTTTGCTCCTCAGGCAGGAACGCTAGCCCGTCATTTTGCGGTCCCTTCAGGGCCCCAGCTACACCTGCCCGGGCCTTCCCCGTTAATGTCAATCCAGGGGGCAATAGACCGGATGCCTGGTATCCATGGGAGCCCCATGATTTAAAGCAACTTAAAAAGGCCATAGCAGAAGATGGGCCTAACTCCCCTTGGGTGGAAACTATCTTACAAGGTCTGGCATACCAACAGTGCACCGCCTAGGATTGGAAGAAACTGGCAAGAGCTGTCCTCCCTGAGGTTCAATATTTAAAATGGTATGTATTTTTCACAGATGAATGCCACTCCCAAGCAGATAGGAATCAGACTGCCAATCCTGCAATCCCTATTACTTATGGGATGCTATCCGGGACTAGTGACCAATATTCTACCGGCCTTCAACAGGCCGCTATCCCAGCCCCATATCAAGAACAAGTAAGGGCAGCAGGACTGGTAGCTTGGAAGAGATTAGAAGAAGGACCTTCAGAGCCCTCGATCTCTGGCATTACACAAAAGCCCGACAAGGAACTTGCCTCTTTTATAGAAAGAGTGGAAAAGAGTATCCAAAGGAAATTCCTGGCTGGGCCCTTGAGAAATCAATTTGTCAAAATGTTGGTTTGGGAAGGAATGACCACAGACCATAAGTTGGCATGTGCAGGACTTAAGGAGAGATCAATGGGACGATGGATTGTGGCCTCAAAGACATAGGAACTCATACCCATCAGTCCCAAACCCTAACCATGGCCCTGCAGGCCCAAACAGCCTCCATAACAGAGGCCCTCACTAATGTTCTAGCACTCTCCCAAACTAGGGAAAAAGGGACTTGCTATGGATGTGGTCAGCCAGGGCATTTTAAAAGGGAATGCCCCAGCCAAAACAACTCAAAGGGACCTAATCAGGGACAGCCCATTATCCAAGCCCAGGGCCCCTCAGTGCCCAAGACTGTCTGCCCCAGGTGCTGGAGAGGGCTCCATTGGAAAAAGGAATGTAGAGCTAACTTTGATGTTTATGGAAAGCCTTTAAACTAGAGGGGGGGCATCCTCCAGCCCCGTTACCCAAAAGAGGAAAAAATCATAGGGGACCCATTAAGGCACACTGGACCATTCTGATAGTAGCTGGGGTCAGACCCAAGATGGACATACATATTGATGGGAAAAAGTTCCGTTGCCTGATAGACACTGGTGCAGATCACACCATTCTGAGGAAAGAGGAAATTCCTCCACACTGGGAGCTTATACCAGGGCCCCAATTATTGGGGGTAGGGGGTAACACCAAGTCAGAAGAAGCTAAGAGGTACCTTAAATGGGTGGATACAGACGGAAACAAAGGAGATGTACACCCCCTGGTGGCCTCCGGGCTCACCGCTAACTTATTGGGACAAGACATATTAGGTGAAGCCAAGGCATTCATTACAACAGATCATAGGGCCCATCATGAAGACATTTTGGAGGAAAAAAAAATATCAACAACAATTTGATTTGCCTTGTTTTCCAAATTCTAGAGGGGACCCCCTCTTCGAGTATTCCCACGGGGGGGCCCCCACCCCCAAGGTGCAGACTCACCCCCAATCCTAAGGGCCACTGCTCCAATAGTGCCCACAGTGCCCCCCATCCAGTGGAAACCTGGGGCACCCATATGGGTGGAGCAGTGGCCACTTCCCCAATCTAAACTGACCCCACTAAAGGACATTATTCAGAAACAATTATCTTTAGATCACATTCGGCCATCTCTTAGACCACGGAATAGTCCCATTTTTGTAATACGAAAATCCTCAGGAAAATGGAGAATGCTGCAGGATCTCAGAAAAATTTACGAAAGGATGCTCCTTGTGGGTACCCCCGAGCGGCCTACCTTGTATTCCCTCCATCTCTAAGGAACTCAAGCTTATTGTAATTGATATTAAAGATTGCTTCTTCTCCATCCCCATACATTCTCAAGATTGGGAAAAGTTCGCTTTCTCTGTCCCTTCTACTAACTTTAAGGAACCTGATGATAGGTATAAATGGACCATCTTGCCTCAAGGTATGACAAACAGTCCTGCATCCTGTCAACATTATGTGTCTCAGGTCTTGTCACCTCTTAAGTCCTGGCCTAGATTGACTCTATATGTTTATATGGATGACAAAATATTGGGGGCTACGGAGGATCATCAAATAAGGCCTACACAAAACTAAGAAACCTCTTGTAGGAGGCAGCCTTTAAAATCTCCCAAGATAAAGCCCAGACTGTACCTCCTTTAAAAATTTTGGGGACAGAACTAAAACTGGATGCCATCTCTCCCCTTAAACCTCAGTTGGACATCCAGTCTTCCTATTCCGTAGGACTACAAAAGGTGTTAGGGGAAATCAATTGGCTCCGACCTTGGTTAGAAACATCTACTGAGGATCTGCTTCCTCTCTTCAATCTGTTACGAGACAAGCAACCCTCAGACATTATAGAACTTTCTCCAGCCCATCTAAAACTCTTGGAAACCATACAGCAGGCCATTAACAATGCTCAATTAGCCCGCTATTCACCTGACTGTATGCTCTCCCTATGGATCCTCCCTGGAAATAAGCTCCTAACAGCAATCTTAACTCAAAAGGGGCGTCCCTTACAATGGATCCATGCCTCCGTGGGGGGAGCCCCAAGGGTATATTCCCAAGTGGATCAAATAGCAGACTTAATAATAAAAGGGAGAGACCTCACAATTTGCCATTTTGGGGTGGACCCTGACACTTGGGGGTTCCCCACTGGCTCTCAGATTTTATATGGATTCAAAGAAACCACTCCCGGGTATCATGTGCCCTGGAAGGATTCCTAGAAAAAATTAACTGCCATTATGAGTCATCCAAGTGGGTCACATCCTTCTCCCGGCTGCATGGGTGCCACCCACTTTATTCTCCACCCAGCCATTACCAAATGCCACCAATGTATTCACCGATGGAGGAAAACAATGGGCTGCTGTCATAATATACTCCCCCAGACTTACTGAGTCTATTCCACTGACAAAGGCCCACCATTTCCTCCTGGCTGACGGCTCAGCCCAATATAAGGAACTACCTGCTGTCGCCTTGGCCTTGACCCATGTTCATAGCCCTATGACTCTCTTTTCTGATAGTCTCTATGTCATCAACCTCCTCCCTGCTTTGGTCCTATCCTATATATGCTTAGATTCTAACCCTATAACCCCTCTAATGATTCAGGTTAGGACACTCCTAACCAAACGCTCTAGTCCTATGTATTTCCAACACTTAAGGGGACACCAAAACCTGCCAGGACTTCTGTCCTCAGGCAACAAGGAGGCCGACCAAGTAGCCACAATGGGCCCACAAACGTTAAATGCCCAGACTTTGTCTGACACACAGCTGGCCCAAAACCTACATGATCTCACCCACCTTAATTGGAGAGGATTACATCATAAATTTCCTCTTGTCCCTATTAAAGACTTAAAAAGGATTGTCCACACCTGTAAGTCCTGTATGCCATTTTTGCAGGTACCCCCCCGCCTCCAGTCCCCTGGGTCAATCCCCGAGGTCTCCAACCCAATCAAATTTGGCAAACTGATGTCACCCATTATGCCCCCTTTGGGAAGTTAAAATATATATTCATGTCTATAGATACTTACACTCATGCCTGCTGGGCCACAGTTTATTCCGGAGAAAAGACTAAACATGCTGAGAGCAATTTTCTACAATGCTTCACAATTCTAGGGATACCTCTCCAAATCAAAACAGACAATGGCCAATGCTTTATTAGTAAATCATTACAAACCTTCCAATCTTGGAACGTTAAACACATCACAGGCTCGCCCTATAACCCTCAAGGACAAGCAATAATTGAGAAACATAACAAAACCCTAAAGGATCAATTACAAAAACAAAAAGGGGAAACAGAACCCCATACCCAACTAAGGCTGTCATTACTTATACTAAATATTTTAAAATTTTCAAAGGACCGTCCTCTGACAGCGTTTCAGAGACACTGGTCACAACAAGCACCATACGTTGCCATTGAAGTTCAGTGGAAAGATCCCCTGACAGGCGACTGGAGAGGCCCAGACCTGCTCATAAGTTCTGGGCAAGGCTTTAGTTCTGTGTTCCTTCATGGAAAAAGACAACCTATATGGGTCCCAGCAATAAATCTTAAATATACCCCATCTAATAACCCCTGCTCAAGAGAAAGTCTCTCTCTTGAGGAATAAATATTTATGTCTTACAGGAATGCCTAAATTGTTCTAGGCCCTCTGCTTGATCTGCTTGGGACTACTCATTATTTTCCTGATCACCTTTATTGTGGTAATCTGTATCTCAACAGGGCTAGCTCTCTTTAATCATACTGTGGCCCCCTAAAGATCATGAAGGTATACATGTTTCTTTTCCTGGTCCTCGGTGACCTTTCTCAGGGAACTATCATTCTATGTATGCCCCGGGCATAAAAAACAGTGAAACTGTGGAGGCCCCAACGAAACCACAGGTACAATACCCTGGAAAAGGGGAAAACCCAATGACTTAATTCAAGTCTCCCGGGATGGGACCCCCACATGAAAGTTTCCTAAAAATGATCAAAACTACTGGGCTCAAGAAATCTATTGTAATCTGGTTCAAATTAATTTTACAGCCCAAGGCCAAGTGGCAGCCACTTGGAATGGAGGACAACACTACCAAAATGGATATGATGATAGGCTCCTTTTTGGAATCAGGCGAAAAATGACAACCATTACCCAAGCTATTGGGCCAAATAAAGTCCTCGCTCTCCCCCAGGATTCCAATCCCCTATGGGATGTTATTTCTGCTATGTATGATACACTCAATGGGTCATACCCTAACCTCACTAAAACCTGCTGGCTATGTTATGATGTTAACCCCCCATTTTATAAAGCAGTAGGAGTGAATATCTCTTTCAATTCATCCAATAATACTCCAACAACTTGGACGAATAAAAAGGCTGGATTGACCTTGACCCAAGTCAGCGGCCAAGGCACCTACATTGGGGCCATGCCATCCCACAGGACGGGCCTATGTGCCAACTCTTTTGGATCCCCTTGCTCTGGAGAGAGTACCCAACGTTGATTATCACCTAATGGAGGGGGTTACTGGGTTTGCTCCAAGACCAGTCTGACTCCCCACGTGTCATGTCAGATGCTTAACCAATCTTCAGGGTTTTGTGTTGGAGTGGCTGTCCTGCCCCACATTATTTACCATGACAAGGATTACATCTTCTCGCACTGGGACGAAAGGCATCCGCTGAGGACGAAGAGAGAACCCCTCACAACTCTGGCTGTTGCCGCCCTGTTTGGCCTGGGGTTAGCTGGGACTAGCACTGGCGTTGCTTCCCTAGTTATCCAGTGACAAGGTCTTACTTCTCTACAGGCTGCTGTTGATGAGGACTAGCAGTCCATTAGCCTCCTGGAGAAATCCCTAACCTCACTATCAGAGGTGGTCCTACAAATTCGGCGTGGACTCGACCTATTGCTCTTACAACAGGGAGGACTTTGTGCAGCCTTAGGGGAGGAATGCTGCTTTTATGCTGACCATACTGGGGTTATTAGGGACTCCATGGCCAAACTTAGGGCAGGACTCGCCGAAAGAAAACAGGAAAGGGAATCACAGGAGACCTGGTATGAGTCCTGGTTTAATCAGTCCCCATGGTTCACTACCCTAATCTCTGCTGTAGCTGGACCCTTAATTCTTCTGTTACTGGCCCTGACCTTTGGTCCCATTATTGTAAATAAGCTAGTAGCCTTTGTCAAAGAGCGAATCAGGAACATACAGTTGACGGTCACAGAATGCCAATATCAGGTGATGATGGCCAGTCCTCGCTATGAGGAACTCTCTCACGAGGAAAATGACCCATTCCCCCAGGGCGTTCCAGCTGGACGACACTTAGGTGAACGGGACCCGAAGTGCTAGTGTGGCAGCCAATGATGGGTAAGACCCCCTGAAAGATGTAGGCGACCTAAGACAGGCGCGCACTCGAGTACAGCCCGCTCTGTCTATTACAAAAACAAAAGGGTTCCCCCACAAGATGGCACTGAGCAGCCAGCTCAGGGCCGACCATGCTGCCCTGAGCAAGCCACGTCACCTCACCCTTATTGGCTGACCTCTGCTCCCTGCTCGTGAACAAAGTATGGCTCTAACCGAAATGAATTTATGCCGTTACACATGGACAGCCCCCTTCCGCATTCTTAGCTTAGAAACTGGACACCGCTGGACCCCCTTCCCTATATAAGCTTGCAACCTCCCTTCCTCAATAAAGGAGTTTTTCTGCTTGGGACAATACTCTCTGGCGCATGCTGGATTCACTTCAGACGGCTTTACCTTCCTTGGCTTGCCCCTTCCCCACCCCCCGTGGCACCTGGGGACTCCCCTCTCCCGCTGTTCGGAGGAGCTGACACCCAGCGTTGCACCCCTGACAATAGATTATGTTAATTGATTTCCCTATGTTGAACCAAACTTGCCTCCCTGGAATGAACCCCACTTGATCATGGTGCACCATTTTTAAATGTTTTTGTAAGCGATTTGCCAGAATTTTATTGAGAATTTTTGCATCTATGTTCATTAGGAATATTAGTATGAAAATTTCTTTCTTTGATGTGTCTCTGTCTGGTTTTGGAATCAGGGTGATACTTGTCTCATAGAATGCGTTTGGAAGGGTTACCTCCTTTTTCTATTTCATGAAATAGTTTGAGGAGTATTGCTATTAATTCTTCTTTGAAGGTCTTGTAGAACTCGACTGAGAATCCATCCAGTCCTGGGCTTGTATTTGTAATATGTATTTTTTTGAGTTCTGTAGTTTCTTTGTTTAGTTTTTGTCTGGAAGATCTATCCAGTGGTGAGAGGGGTGTGTTAAAGTCACCCAGTACTATTGTGTTGTGGTCTTGTTGAGTCTTGAAGTTGAGAAGGGTTTGTTTGACATACCTAGATGTCCCATTGTTTGGGGCATCGATATTTAAGACTGTTAGGTCTTGTTGATGTATGATTCTCTTAAGTAGTATGAATGACCTTCTTTATCCCTTTCCACTAACTTTGGTTTGAAGTCCACTTTATCTTATATGAGGATGGAAACCCTTGCTTGTTTATGCAGTCCATGTGAGTGATACATTTTTTCCCATACTTTCACCTTCAGTCTGTGGATGATTTTTCCTATGATATGAGTCTTTTGGAGGCAGCATATTGCTGGGTCTTTTTTTTTTTTTTTTTTTTTTTGATCCAATCTGCCAGTCTATGTCTTTTAATTGATGAATTTAGGCCATTCACATTCATGGTTGTTATTGAGACATGGTTTATATTCCCAGATATTTTGGTTTATTTTTAATTTTCAACTTGACTAGGTTTCTCCTTTAATTGGCTTTCCTTTAGTGTAGTTCCTCCTTTTTCATGTTTTCATTTCCTCCTCATGGATTATTTTGCCAAGAATGTTCTATAGTACAGGCTTTCTTGCTGTAAATTCTTTTAACTTTTGTTTATCTTGGAAGGTTTTTATTTTATCATCAAATCTAAAACTTATTTTTGCTGGATATAAGATTCTTAGTTGGCATCCATTGTCTTTCAGAGCTTAGAATATGTTGTTCCAAGCTCTTCTAGCTTTAAGGGTCTGGGTTGAGCAGTCTGCAGAGATCCTAATTAATTTCCCTCTATATATAATCTGATTCCTTTCTCCTGTGGCTTTTAAGATTCTCTCCTTATTCTGTATACTAGGCATTTTCATTATGATGTGCCTTGGTGTAGATCTGTTGTGATTTTGTATATTGGGCATCCTGTAAGCCTCTTGTATTTGATTATCCAATTCATTCATGCTTGAAAATTTTTCTGATATTATTTCATTGAACAGATTTTTCATTCCTTTGGTTTGAAATTATATCCCTTCCTCTATCCCAATAATTCTTAAGTTTAATCTTTTCATGTTATCCCATAATTCTTGGATGTTCTGCTCATAGTTTCTTATCATCTTCACTGTGTGGCCAATTCCATTTTCAAGATTAAATATTTTGTTTTTGTTGTCTGAAGTTCTGTCTTCCAAGTGATCTAGTCTGTTGGTGATGCTTTCTATTGAGTTTTTAAGTTGGTTTATTGTTTCCTTCATTTCAAAGATTTCTGTTTGATTCTTTTTCATAATTTCTATCTCCTTATTGAAGTAATCTTTTGTTTCCTGTATTTGCCTATGTAGTAGCTCTTTATCAAAATGATCTTTTGCTGTCTATGTTTGCTCTCTTATATCATCCTTTAATTCACAAAACATTTTAACTATGTACATCTTGAACTCCTTCTCTGACATTTCTGCTGTAACGACCATGGTTTCTAATAATGTAACATCTTGGTTTCTTTGGGTCACTTTCTTCCCTTGTTTTCTCATGTTGTTTGTGTGCCTTCCCTTCTAGCACTGCAGATCCAAGGTGTTACAGTCTTTATCCTATAGGCTTATAGATTCCTTGCAGGATTCCAATACCTCTCCTTTAAGGGGGAGACCAATATTAACAGATCCCAATACAAACAATATACAGCTTTAAACCAAGTAGCTTGTAATAGGACATTTACAGCTTTGTCACAATATACAGAAATTATGAGTTCACTTAGTATCTACTATATACACAATAGGTTTACAAAAGGGTCTATAGTTTCTGCTGATGGACTAGAGAAAATTGGGGGTGGGGTGTAGGATGAAATGTTGGAAAGGTAGGAAGTGAGGATATAGATTTATTAGGTCTCAGAAAGCATGAAAGAGGAAGCCAAAAGAAGTTGGCTAGTAATAGAAAAGAGAGAAAGAGACTTCGGGAAGACAAGTAAATCTGAAGAAAATAGAGTACAACAAACAAGGAAACATAAAAATTAAGAAAAATAAAAAATGTAAAAACAGAAGATACAAGACAATATAATACAATTGTAATATACTAATCAGATATCCCAGTCCTCAGTAGCCTAATGCATGAAAAATACTTGGTTTCAGAAATGTTGGTAATGTGAAGGTGGGAAAAGAATGAGAGAGAGAAAAGAAGAAAAAGAGGGAAAAGGCTAATAAAGAAAAAAAAATCTCAAGGTAAATAAAAAAGGATTGCTTTCCTTCTCATCCAGTAGGAGGGGTTGTCTGTTGTTCACTCATATCTCCTCCTCAGGTTGAAGATGGCAACAAATGCGTCCCACAATGGAAGTGTCTGCCTTCAGAGACAGGGTGTAGGGTTGGGCCAGGTGGTGGTGTTGGGTGATGTGTTCAGAGATGCAGCTCTGTGGCGTTCTGTGCTGAAATATGCAACTGTCTCCAACTCTTGTCCAGTGTTCCCAGTGTAGGCAAACAGGGGAGGTCCGCACTGGTAGATTGAGGTTCACATGGAAACAGCAACCAGGGGTGCTGCGCGGGAGCTGGGGTCGCGTGTGGGAGTGTCAGCTAGGGGTCCTGTGTGGGTGGGCAACCAGAGGTCCTGTGCTGTGTGTGGGCACTGGAGCCGGGGTCCTGCATGGGTGAACAGCCAGGGTCTTGCACAAACACTGGGGCCTAGAGACCTGAGCGGGCACACAGCTGGAATTCCTGCATGGAGGCAGCTGTCAGGGTTCCTCTAATACTCGCAGAGAAACAGTATTTCCACTGCTTTAATCCTCACTCATGGAGAGACTAGGAATGCAGCATCCATCTAGGCCACCATCTTGGATCCTCCCTGTCACTGGGATTTTAATAGGAATGGTATTAAATCGGTATAACACTTTTGGTAGTACGGCCATTTTGACGATATTAATTCTACCTATCCAAGATCATGGAAGATCTTTCCATCTTCTAAGGTCTTCTTCAATTTCTTTCTTTAGTGTTCTAGTTTCATCGTAAGAGGTCTTCCACCTCTTTTGTTAGATTGAGACTCTGCTTGATTTTAAAGATACACTGAAGTGGACTCATTGCTTCCCATGGTATGCTGACCTAGTTAAAGTATATTTATAGATCCTCCTGTCCAATTTATATCATATGGGGCCTCACTGGATTCTTTCAAAAAGCTAGAGGTAACTGTCTCAAGGTCAGTAGAGAATTGAAAAGTCTATGTGCTCTCCAAGTATATGTCTGTGGTCTGGTCTAGCTCAGTGGTTGAATCTTGGTTCCTAGCTACCTCTAAATCAGTGATTATCTCCACATCAGTGGTTAACTTCAGATGACTGGTTGAGGCTGGTAGGTCAGTTTGATTCTAGAACATGAGTGGTTGATTCTTTTTTTTTTCCCATATTTTATTTATTTGTTCTATTTAGGCTTACATGATAGCAGAGTGCAATTTGATTCATTGTACATAGATAGAGGATACAATATCAATTCTCTAGTTGTAAGTTGTATAGAATCACAACATACATAAAGTCATGCATAAAGTTAGGGCTATGATGACCATCATATTCCACCATCTTTACTGTCCCCATGCCCCCTCCCCCCTTAAGCCCCTGTGAACAGAGTTCCACCATTGTTCCCATGTCTTTCCCCACATTATGGATCAGCATCAACTTATCAACAAGTACATTTGGCATTTGGTTTTCTGAGATTGGCTTACTTCACTTAGCATGGTATTCTCCAACTCCATCCATTTACCTGCAAATGCCATAATTTTATTCTCTCTTATTGCTGAGTAATATTCCATTGTGTATATATACCACAGTTTCTTTATCCAGTCATCTATCAAAGGCATATAGGTTGGTTCCACAGTTTGGCTATTGTGAATTGAGCTGCTATAAACATTGAAGTGGCTGCAGCCCTGTACTATGCTGTTTTTAAGTTTCTGAGTATAGACCGAGGAGTGGGCTAGCAGGCTCAAATGGTGGTTCCATTCCAAGTTTTCTAAGGAATCTCCATACTGCTTTCCAGATTGGCTGTACCAGTTTGAGTTCCACCAGCAATGTATGAGCATGCCTTTTTCCCCACAACCTCGCCAAGACTTATTGTTGTTTGTATTCTTGATAGTTGCCACTCTGACTGGTGTGAGATGAAATCTTAGGGTAGTTTTGATTTGCATTTCTCTGATTGCTAGAGATGTTGAACATTTTTTCATATATGTGTTGATGGATTGTATATCTTCTTCTGTGAAGTTTGTGTTCAGCTCTTTGGCCCATTTATTGATTGGGTTGTTTGTTTTTTTGGTGGTAATTTTTTTGAGTTCTTTATATATCCTGGGGATGAGTGCTCTATTGGATGTGTGTGTGGCAAAGATTTGTTCCCAGAATGTTGGCTCTCTGTTCACTTCATTGATTAGTTCTTTTGCTGAGAAGAAGCTTTTTAGTTTGAATCCATCTCATTTGTTGATTCTTGATTTTACTTCTTGTGCTATAGGAGTCTTGTTAAGGAAGTATGGTCCTAATCTGACATGATGAAGATTTGGGCCTATTTTTTCTTCTATTAGGCATTGGGTCTCTGGTCTGATTCCCAGGTCTTTGATGCACTTTGAGTTGAATTTTGTGCATGGTGAGAGGGGTTTAGTTTCATTTTTCTGCATATGGATTTCCAGTTTTCCCTGCACCATTTCTTGAAGAGGCTGTCTTTTCTCCAGTGTATGTGTTTGGCTCCTTTATCTAGTATAAGGTAACTGTATGTAAGTGGGTTCGTCTCTGTGTCTTCTATTCTATACTATTGGTCTACATGTCTATTTTGGTGCCAATACCATGCCATTGTTTTACTATAGCTTTTTAGTATAATCTGAGGGCAGGTATTGTGATGCCTCCTGCTTTACTCTTCTTGCTAAGGATTGCTTTGGCTATTCTGGGTCTCTTATTCTTCCAAATGAATTTCATGATTACCTTTTCTATTTCTATATGGAATGACATTGGGATTTTAATTGGGATTGCATTGAATCTGTATAGCACTTTGGGAAGTATGGCCATTTTGACAATATTGATTCTATCCAGGAGCATGGGAGATTATCCCATCTTCTAAGGTCTTCTTCAATTTCTTTCTTCAGTGTCTTGTAGTTTACATTGTAGAGGTCTTTCACCTCTTTTGTTAAATTGATTCCCAAGTTTTTTTTTGTTTTTTTTTTTTTTGAGGCTATTGTGAATGGGATAGTTTTCCTTATTTCTCTTTCAGAGGCTTTATCACTGATGTATAGAAATGCAATTGATTTGTGGGTGTTGATTTTATATCCTGCTACTTTTCTGAATTCATTTATTAGTTCTAAAAGTTTTCTGGTAGAATTTTTTGGATCCTCTAAGTATAGAATCATGTCGTCCGCAAATAATGATAGTTTAAGTTCTTCTTTTCCGATTCGTATCCCTTTAATTTCTTTCATCTCTCTAATTGCTCTGGCTTGTGTTTCAAGAACTATGTTGAATAGCAGTGGTAAGAGAGTGAATCCCTGTCTAGTTCCCATTTTCAGAGGGAATTATTCCAATTTTTCTCCATTTAGGATGATGTTGGCCTTGGGTTTGCATAGATAGCTTTTACATAGTTGAGGTATGTTCCTACTATCCCAAGTTTTTCTAGTGTTTTGAGCATAAAAGGGTGTTGTATTTTGTCAAATGCCTTCTCTGCATCAATCCCTGGAATGAACCCCACTTGATCATGGTGCACTATTTTTTTGATATGTTTTTGTATGCGATTTGCCAGTATTTTATTGAGAATTTTTGCATCTATGTTCATCAGGGATATTGGTCTGAAGTTTTCTTTCTTTGATGTATCTCTGTCTGGTTTTGGAATACTTGCCTCATAGAATGAGTTTGGAAGGGTTCCCTCCTTTTCTATTTCATGAAATAGTTTGAGGAGAATTGGTATTAATTCTTCTTTGAAAGTCTTGTAGAACTCAGCTGAGAATCCATCTGGACCTGGGCTTTTCTTGGTTGGAAGGCTCTTGATGGCATCTTCTATTTCTTTGCTTGAAATTGATCTGTTTAAGTTGTGTATGTCCTCTTGGTTCAGTTTGGATAGGTCATATGCCTCTAGAAATTTGTCAGTGTCTTCAGGGTTTTCTATTTTACTAGAGTATAAATTTTCAAAATAGTTTCTAATTATCCTCTGTATTTCAGTAGTGTCTGTCATGATATTTCCTTTTTCATCTCAAATTTTAGTAATTTGGGTTTTCTCCCTCCTCCTTCTCATTAGGGTGGCTAAGGGTTTATCAATTTTGTTTATTTTTTCAAAGAACCAGCTTTTTGTTTTGTCAATTTTTTGAGTTGTTTCTTTTGTTTCAATTTTATTTATTTCAGCCCTGATTTTGATTATTTCCTGTCTTCTAGTTCTTGGGGTGTTAATTTGTTCTTCCTTTCCTAAGGCTTTGAGATGAAGAGTCAATTCATTTATTTGTTGACTTTTACTTCTTCTAATGAATGAGTTTAATGCTATGAACTTTCCTCTTAGCACTGCCTTCATGGCATCACAGAGATTTTGATATGTTGTATCAGAGTTTTCATTTGCCTCAAAGAATTTTTTTTATCTCTTCCTTGATGTCTTCTGTTATCCATGCATCATTCAATAGCATATTATTTAGTTTCCAGGTGATGGAGTAGTTTGTTTTTTAATCTGTCATTGATTTGTAATTTTATTCTATTGTGGTCAGATAGGATGCACGGTAGAATCTCTATTTTTTTTGTATTTGCTAACACTGGCTTTGTGACATAACATATGATCTATTTTGGAAAAGGATCCATGTGCAGCTGAGAAAAAAGTGTATTCATTCATTGATGGATGGAACACTCTATATATGTCTGTTAAGTTTAAATTATTGATAGTTTCATTGAGATCTATGGATTCTTTACTAAGTTTTTGTTTGGAAGATCTATCCAGTAGTGAGAGAGCTGTATTAAAGTCTCCAAGTATTATTGTGTTGTGGTCTATCTGATTCTTGTATTTGAGAAGGATTTGTTTGATATATGTAGAAGCATATTTGCTTTATTTGGAGCATAGATATTTATTATTGTTATGTCTTGTTGATGTATGATTCCCTTAAGAAGTATGAAATGACCTTCTTTATCTCTTTTCACCATCTTTGGTTTGACATCCACTTTATTTGATATGAGGATGGAAACTCCTGATTATTTGCGGGTCCATGTGAGTAATATGTTTTTTCCCACCTTTTAACTTTCAGTCTGTGGATGTCTTCTCCTGTGAGATGAGTCTCTTGCAGACAGCATATTGTTGTTTTGTTTTTTTTTAATCCAGTCAGTCTATGTCTTTTAATTGGTGCATTTAGGCCATTTACATTCAGGATTATTATTGAAATATGATTTGTCATTCCAGTCATTTCGGTTTTTTTTTTTTTTTTGGTTTTTACCTTGAGTTGTTTTCTCTTTTGAATGGTCTTTCCTCTAGTGTAGTTCCTCTCTTTGTAAATTTTCATTGTTGGTTATCATTTCCTCCTCATGGAATATTTTGCCAAGAATGCTGTATAGTGCAGGCTTTCTTGCTGTAAATTCTTTTAACTTTTGTTTATCATGGAAGGTTTTTATTTCATCATCAAATCTGAAGCTCAGTTTTGCTGGATATAGGATTCTTGGTTGGCATCCATTGTCTTTCAGGGCTTGGAATATGTTATTCCATGATCTCCTGGCTTTTAGTGTCTGGGTTGAAAAATCTGCTGAGATGCAAATTGGTCTAAAATTCTGGTTTATTGTTGGACAACATTGTTTCACATATACATCAAACAGGCCCAAAAAATAAACAGCAACTTCATAGACAAAAAAAGGGAAAAAAAAGAAACATTTTATCTTTGGCCTTTTTAACCATCCCATACAAACCAACTACTTATAGTACAGCTAAATTACATACACAAAAAAAGTTACTGGTATGCTCGGAATAAGGTTGTTTTGTTGTTGTTGTTTTTGCTTTTTTTACAAGGTTTTTTTTCTCCTTTGAGATTATAATGAACATGGTCACACCACAAGTAAAGTCAGAAGTAGGACAGAGAACGCTCCAAAGGCTGGTTTGGTCATCCGAGATCATTAAAAATGGCTGATCCCTAACAATATGTACAAAAATATAAAATGTAAATAAAAAATACAAATTTTCCTTTTTTAAAGTACTTTTAAGAAAAAAAGCAGGGCCTTGGAAGTTTTGGTTCTTTTTTTCCTCCCCTGTTGCAAATTCACATTGTGGTTTTGGTTGGGTGGTGAAGAGCGTGTGTCATCTGTGGGTGGCACTGCCCGTGGTGGGTGGGTGGGCCTCTCTACTCTAAGGTGACCACATTTAGATTCTGAGACGGGAAGTGGTGGGTGAATAGGTTACGGCGGCCTTTTATTTTTAGTTTAACTTTTCCTTTTTTGCTATCTAGTCATCCTCATCGGTCTTCTGCTTCTTGGTATCAACATCATCATCCTCGTCATCTTCAGCTGCCCATTTGCCCGTAGATGCCTCAGCCTCCTCATCTTCATCTCCATCCTCTTCCTCACCATCACCTTCCTCCTCCTCCTCTTCCTCACCACCCTCTTCCTCTTCTTCATCTACCTCATTGTTAGCCTCCTGCTCACCATTTTCCTCATTAGCATTCCCATTAGCAGGGGCGTCTCTTCCATTCTCTGCCTCCTCCACAACTTCCTTCTCCTTTAAGTCCTTCTTGGTGGTGATCTCGGAGCTAGTGTCCACGGCTGCCTCTGACATGGTGGGGCACGCTGGTGATCCAATGCAGCACGTTAAAAAGGGAACTAGAATCCCAGCACTCAGGCAGGCTGAGACAGGAGAATCGTGAGTTCAAAGCCAGCCTCAGCAATAGTGAGGCGCTAAGCAACTCAGTGAGATCCTGTCTCTACATAAAACACAAAATAGGGCTGGGGATGTGGCTCAGTGGTTCAGTACCCTTAAGTTCAATCTCCAGTACCAAAAAAAAAAGGGGGAACTACAGTTCAGGGATTCTGGCCATAAAGCTGCAGGATTCCGCAGCGGCAGTGGCGGCAGAGGTGGCAAGCGGGGAGATGGACCCAGGAACAATGCAAAGATGGCTTTTCAGAGCAGCCAGTGGGCATGAGTGGTTGATTCTAGGGACAATGTAGAGAAACCACAGCCAGAACACATAGGACAGGGAGGATTAGGACCTTAAGAGCACGGTACTGGTGCTGTGAGAGGGCAGGAGGCTGGCTGGTAAGCCAGCAGAAGGTAGGCCTATACATGGATCTTCTTGAGTTTCTCCTATGTGGAAGTTTTTTAACTTCTTGGACATGTTAACTAATGTTTTTCATCAACTTTGTGAAGTTTTCAACAATTATTTCTACCCTCTTCTCCTCTGATACTCACATTATACTTATGTTGGTACATTTTGACTGTCTCAATTGTTTCTGAAGTTCTGTTCAGTCTTCTGCAATCCTTTGTAGTTTTATTTTTTTCTTTTTTTTGTTCCCCAGACCAGATAATATTGATGTATCTGTCTTCAAGTTTCCTGATTCTTCTTTCTTGCCTGCTTCTCTAGTGCTTTTGTTTGTTTGTTTAGTTTTTATACTTAAACTCAGAAATTTCTGTTGGTTTCCTTTTCATAATTTCTATTTATGATATTCTCTATCACACATTAATTCTTTAGACATGGTTTGATTTAGCTCTTTGGACATGTCTTAAATAGCTGATTTTAAAGTCTTTGTCTAATGAAGCCAACATCTTGTATCCTTAGGAATAGTTTCTATTGGTTACTTTTCTTTGCTTGAATGGAAAATATTGCTTCCATATATAATTTGTATTTTTTGTTGAAAACTTGACATTTAAAATAATAGAATGTAGTAACTTTTCCCCTCAGATCCCCACCTCCATATGCAGGATTTGTTGCTGTCTGTCTGATTGTTTGTTTAGTGGCTTTTCTGAAATAATTTTGTAAAGTCTGTATTTCTGTCATGTTCATGTCTCCACTTGGGTGGTTTATTGATGAGCTAATGACTTTCTTAAATCCTTTGAATTAGTAAACCTCCCAGACTTCCCTGAGTGATTTTGTATGTGTGTTGGAATACACCTTTAAAACACAGAAAGTTTATAACTCCACTTTAGCATTCACTTCCTGCTTGCATATAATCTCAAGATAAACCAGAAGTGACAGTTTACGGCCTTCTCAGTTCTTTCCTCAGCATACTGATAGCCCTTCCATGTACATAGCCTTCTGGATTACTAGAAATACAACTTTTCAAAGCCTCTCTGGACATCTCATTCACTAGCTGCTCCTCCTAGTCTTTTTGTTAGTCTATTGTTTACCCAACACACCTTGGTCATCTGTAAAGTTAAAATGCTTGCCTATAGTGCTTTTTGACAATGCCCTCCTGTGGAGGAGAATTTTTTTTTTTTTTTCCTTTTGGTACTGGAAATTGAACTCAGGGGCACTCGACCACTGAGCCACATCTCCAGCCCTATTTTGTGTTTTATATAGAGACAGGGTCTCACTGAGTTGCTTAGCGCCTCGCCATTGCTGAGGCTGGCTTTGAACTCCCGATTCTCTTGTCTCAGCCTCCCTAAGTGCTGGGATTACAGGCGTGCACCACCACACCCGGCTGGAGGAGAATGTTTTTAAGCATTGAGTGAGTTTTGAATCAGCCTTGTAAGTAGTGTTTTCTAGGGAATCATCAAGTAGATCAGATCAAAACTATTCTTTGAGAATGAGGTTTTGAAAGAGTTCCAGATCCATTCTGCTCTCTGCAGTGGTTGTCAATCTGCCCTGCAATATGGGCTATTGTTTTTTAAGGCTATTGCATAGCTAAAAGTGGTAAGCAGGACTAGAGAAAGTCAAACTGGCATAGTTCTCACTATTCTTACTAATATTTAGCCATTTTTATTTAATAAACAATCCCCAGAAAACCTTTGGTTAATTTCTAGAGTTCCAAAAAAGTTAATTCTGAGATCTTCTGACAGATTTTCATTGCTTTTATGGAATTTTCTAGACCTCCTATTCTTCCATTTTTGCTCACATTCTCCCACAAACCTTTTCAAGCACCCCTGCCCCAAATCCAAATAATGGCTAAGTACAAAGGCACTATTAGCAAGACATCAACATCATGGAAATGGAAACCTAAGAATTTTGAGGTAATGAAGACATACAGAGAGTTAGTGTCTTCTGTGAAATTGCTCCATAAGGCCCATTCAGAATATGCAACAATTTCCAACACCACTTCATCCTCATTTAATTAAACCCGCTTTTCCTTAAACACCTGCACCAAGATAAATGAGAATAAGCTAATTTAGTCTTATTGATTTCCTGTTTTGTTTAATCACTAGAATTACTGATTTATTTTAATTACCAGAAATTGTTTTCTACCTTTTTGTTTTTAGCAAACATACCTTTACTCAGCTACAATTCTTCCACAGAGAAATGTGCTCTCCATTCCAAACCACCAACTTACAAACTTTTGAAACTCAACAAATTCGTTAACTAAAAATTGGTTGAATGCAATTAATGGCTGAAACCAATAATGAAAAAAAAATAAGCGTAGGTGTAGGTGTGGGTTACAGGAGACCTTGGTAGGAAGCGAGACTTAAACTGGATGGAAGAGGAATTAGGAGAATGTGGGGAAGATTACATAAACAAAATCTTCCAGTCTGTAATTAGCATAATACGACCTCAGATAATTTAGCAGACTAAATTGCTAAGGTGGTAGTTGATATGGAGAGGAGAAGGTTATAGATAGGAAGATAATAACAAAACTGTAACAATGAGAATATTAATCTCAACCTATAGGACAATGGTTTAAAACTGTTTTCTCTCTTCCAATACACCTGAAAGATGCAATCATTCCTACTCTATTCAAGAGATTCTCAAATATAGGGAGGAGTTAGTAAGAATGATATCAAAATCTTGGGTAGGGGAAAGGTATGTAAGGGACATAAGAGGTTTTAAAAAGCCCCACTCAAGATCTGAAATGCCTTCCACCACCAATCCACATGTCCTTCCACACCTCTCAATAGGAATGGAAATCCAGAAGAGATGTTAGAATACACTGTCCTTTTGAAAGTGCTTCATAGCTGTATATCATGAATTAATTACCTAATTTCCTAAACACCGAGAAAATCTACCATAGCACTTGTTAAAAATGTAATTCATAGAATCCTTGAGCTGCCACCTATTAAAAAGGTTCAATATACATGTTTGGGAAAACATACATATCATATCCTCTTCCATCAGATATTCAAAAACCATATTAATTTACCTACCAAAGGATCCTAAGAATTCCCACAGTTAAGAAACCTGCTCAATTCTTTTCACTAAGTTTCCTCACATTTAATTCATAACAAATCTTATTCTCTCATAATGCAAATTAACATCCTAGTATTCCACAAAGTTGAGCAACTCTGGTCTATATTAGCTTTTGTGTTTGGAGACATGTCACAAGTGGTCCTGTGTCTGCCAGAAAGCTGCATATGCAAGAAATAAAGCATGAAGTGGCATTCCCTCCACTGTCCAGAAACCCCACTCCTACAACACATCCCATCTAATTCATTTGCCTTAACTCCTCACACCAAAAGAACCCACTTCAGCCCTCTCTCCTACCCTTCAGGAACCCAAGTGCTTCTACTACTAGGAATGAAGAAACAAGGCCCCTGGGTTCCAGCTTGTGTTTCGATGACTTCACAACATTTATCCCCTGCATATGAGCTATGTAACTGGCTGGGCCAAAAGAGAAGCCACTTGTGGGCCTTCTTGTGTGACCGAACAAAGGAAGGAGAAGGGCCATAAAAAGCTGCAGAACAAGGAACAAAAGAAGACTAGAACAGGCCTGTTTGAGCCTGAATGTTTTAAAAAAGAGAACACAGCAGATGAGAATGAAGATGAGAAATGACTTTCTTCCCAGATCTCATTTTTCTCTTCTGTAAAAGTCCTGAATGGCCTTTTTGATTCCTCTCCAGCACAGCTACTTTGCTTTCCTTCAAAGCTGTGCTCTGTGCTCCCTCTGCTGGCTCCGACTTAGCAATTAGATTTAAAATCAACTACAGTGTAAAGCCTACACACCTCTCAAATTTAGCTACGCTCCCTAGCAAAGATGAAAATTCTCTCATTTCTGCATTAACAAAAAGAAAAGAAAAAAATGGAGCTAGGAGGAGAATGGTTAAATAAAATTATTGAATGAGTTATTGTACTTTCATACTATGAAATGCTAATTTTATCAACCATTGTGTGATGTGCTAGGGGGAAAAGATTAATTTTTGGTCTTGGCTCACAGGAAATTTATAAGCTAGAGAGAAGAAATTGACTTGTAACATCTCTCAAAAAGAAGAATTTTAGGACATTTCTGTAACATGTGCCTTAAATTATGATTCAAATGTGTTCACTGAATGTACAGCATGTATAAAGAGCCTACCTTACACAGGGCCAGACCAGGCTTTCTTAAATGTGCTTATAATTAGATAGATTTGGTTACATGACAATACAAAATCATAATGATCACAACAGCCACCCATTTAGGAACACTCACTGGAGGCCCATCACAGTATGTTTTATACTTTGTACACTTTAGCTCATTTTATGAATTAGGTTCAGAGACCCACCTAAGAAACAAATTGAAGTTTAGAGATGCCATGTTTACATAACAATGTCAGGGTTCAAATCCAGGTCAGCCTGACTCCAAAGTCCCTTTGGTCCCTTTGGTCCTTTGGCATAAAGGGAATGCCACTTTATGCTTTATTTCTTGCATATGCAGCTTTCTGGCAGACACAGGACCACTTGTGACATGTCTCTATACTACCCTGAATCATTCTGGTGCCACTCATGTACCATTGTTACATGAGGGTCTCCTCCTCTGGCTGCTGAGAGTGGTACAGAAGCCTAATATGACAGTCAACAGTAGTATCCTATGTCATATTCACATTGAGCAAAGTCCTATGCACTCTTTGGTCAGCCCCAGACTTAAGGAAAGTACAAGGTAATGGAGCATGGGCTACATGCAAAATAAATTAATACAGCAACAGGTTTTCTACATGCAAAATAAGCCAGTTTAAAAACCTAATAGGAAACAAATTCCATTAATAAGAGCAGCCACAATACCCCAGAATAAACATAACAAAAATTTGTCAAGTCCTCATGAAAAGACTTACAGGGCTTTACAGAAAGACATTATGAAGAATAAAAGACAACTCATATTCCTAACTAGGAAGACTCAATATTGTATATTTTTTCTCTCCAATCTGTTCATTTTAAAGCAATCTGAGTTATAATCACTGAATCACTGTGATATTAGCACAGACATGTAAGTCAACTTTAAAGTGCAATTAACAAGGCATATGGAGGCATTTAGTTATGGTAAATAGTGGCATTTCAAATTAGCAGGGAAAGAACAGAGTACTCAGTAAGTGATATGAAACAATTCAGTGTCCACTTATGAAGACACAAACCCTACCTAACCAGAGTCACAAAAACAAATTCCAAGTGGGTTAAAGATTTAAACTGTCAAACAAAGACAAAAGTAACTAAAGAAAAATAAATGTTTTTAAATGAGGATAGGAAAAGAAGCCTTGCCTAGTATAAAACTGAAGTCCAAGATCATAATAAAACATATTAACATGTTTGACTATGCAAGAAACAAACACTTCTGCAAAAGAATAGATACCTAAAGGAAAAAGGAAAATCAAATGATACACTTCAAAGGAAAACATCTGAAATATATATGATGGTCAAAGAGAACAAAAGTAGGTTTCATAAAAATATGTATGTATTCATTAATATTAAACAAAATATATAAAAAGAAGCATAAACATACATTAGATTACTGGCAGTGGTTATTTTATGGGATGATAAACAGGATTTTACTCTTGAATTTTACAGTTATCAAATGCATAAGAAAAAATGTAAAAATATATTTCCATTTTGAAGGACAATACTAAAAAGAACAGTCACATGAGTATTTTGGTACTTTGTAAGAATCATACTGAATGAAAGAGTGCTTCAAGATCCCCAGATGATGGAGTATTTACAAACTCTAGTAATCTAAGAAGTCACATGATTCAAAAATTAGTAGCCTTCCTTCTGAGAATATGAACTCTGCAAAACAATGCTCTGCTAGTCAGTGAAAGTAATAATAAAGCATGAAAGCACACTGAGAAAGAAAGCAATGAAATGCCCAGCTTCTCCTTCCCAGGAGTCCTACTTCCCACCTCTCTTTCTGTTCCACCCTCAAGATGTTGCCAAATTATCAAGGGAATGGTGGAAATATCTGTGACATTTTAAATTTTCTGCTGTTTTTTGTATTGTTTTCCCTTTTACACAGAAATAGAGAAAAAAGACAATGGAGGTGGGAGAGCTACAGACAGAGGAGGAAGGGGAGGTGAAGAAAATTCTCAGCTTTTAAAAACTTTTTTAAAAGTCCTGGGAGAGAAAATATGCGGAAAGAAAAGGTCTGAGCCAGTATAAGCCAATGTTCATGACATAAATTGGGAAGAAGGTCTGGGTTGGTTCAAGGATCCCCACCAAGACTCTCTGGAATTTCCACATGCAGGAGGAAGGCAAAGTCAGAAGGAAGCACTCCATTTAGCTACCAAGGTCCTTCCAAGAAGGTTGCAGTGATGAGAAGGCTCACAGTTAGCAGGACGCAAGGGTTTGTTTCTTCATGGGGTAAGGTTCAAGAGCAGGTGTTCATATGACAGCCAAGAGACACAGCAGACAGGAGAGGTGGCAGCACAGTATGAGACCCCCACTGCCTCAGAATGGCAGGAGGGAGCAGCGGAAAGTTTTCCTTACCCTGAGAGGGCCACTGGAGTGGTTGAGAGAGCACCTAAGGAGGCCTCGAGGTTCCAAATGGAGGGTGTGACCTGATGACCAGAGACAGAAAACATTAGCAGCAGATATCACCTTACAAGAACGAAGGTCAGATGTCAGACGATCCTTCTCCCCACAAAGATGCCACACTGGAGAAAAAAGGGAAGGGGAAAATCCTGAATCAACCTTGGGAAGCTGGTATTGGCTAAAGGAAGTCACAGGTATCAAGCAGTGTATGGCATGCAGGAAGGTAAGAAAGTGAAAAACATGGAACAATATGCAATTGGAGGAGAGGATTAAAGGTGTGGAATGACCATCGTGCTGAAAATCTAAGCAAGGACAAGAGAAAGGGCTTGAAAGTACAAAAATTTTGTATTATAAATTAAGTTTCACATTACTGTGGTCCTGAATATGTGGATTCTGCCAAGTAAACCCAACACACCTGCTTCACAGGATTGTTTTAATAATATAAGGTGACACCAAAATAGTGAAGCTTCCATGTATACTTCTCTAATTATCAGATGATTTTGTTATTAACTACAGCTCATGATTTCTTTGCCCAATAACTTTCAATTCCAGTATTTACTAAAAAGAAGGGCACTGCAAAGTGACCAAGTGTATTCAATTTATTTTTACTATAATATACCAAAGCATTACCTCAGAATTAATACATTTCATTTTTCAACATATAAGCAATATGACCAGTGTTTTTATTCAGTCACCTTACCTATAACAGACAATACCTCTAAACTGATGAGAGTCGAGATTTCTTTTATAGAGGAGGAGCACATTATTCAACAGGATCTACCATTCAGACCAGTTTTGCAGCTTTCTTGTCAAATCCACTTCCTGTCAGGCACTCCAAAAAGACACTGTCTTTCCTTTAAGGTTACATTAATGGGATCAAGAAAGTAATTCTCATTAACTCTCATCACAATCAGGATTGCAATAGTGTATCTACTGTGTGCCAATACTTGCACAATTCATTTAAACTTGACAACTCTCCCCATCTTATAGATGAGCATTAAAATTCCGGGTCTCAGAAAGGTTAAATTACAATAAAGGCACAAAGTAAATGGCAATGAATCCAAGTTGAATCCAAGTTCAGCTTATTTCGAAGGTCATGCTCTTTCTGTTCTACCACAATACCTTGCTGATGAAACGTTACCTTAAGCATATAACTTGAAAAAATTCTCGTCAAGGCACCCGAGGTATAGTGTAACAAACCGTTCTACCACTGCTATGACTGTCATCTCCTACCAACTCTACCATACACGTTTTCTCTGCCATCCTGACTTACCCATTCCCCAAACCCACCAGCCTTTGAATCTTGACAAAAGCTTTTGCTCTGCCTAGATTTCCTCTCTTTCCTCCTTACCTAGAGAAAGCCCACTCATCCACTAAATTGGACAGTGACTCTGCTGCTCTCTCAGAGTATTAGCAGCCTCCACCTCAGGCGTGCAATACTGTGCAATACTTTCCATCATAACACACACATATCGCTGGAGAGTGGCATTTGTCTGCATGTTCCTCTGATAATTACTAGAATATGAACTCCTCAGACTCTGGTGCCTTCATCTTTGCATACCCGGGAAACTACGTGGTCTGTTGGTGCATTAAAAGAGTTCAACCAGTATTTCTTGAATTGATGAATGAATTTTATTTAAAACCATGGTCTAAGGCAGGTGTGGTGGTGCACGTCTGTAATCTCAGCTACTTGGGAGGCGAAGAAAAGAGGATCGCAAGTTCAAAGCCAGCCTCAGCAATTTAGCGAAACCCTAAACAATCAGCAAGACCATGTCTAAAAATGAAAACGAAAAAGGGCTGGGGCTGGGGCTCAGCAGCTAAGCACCCCTGAGTTCAATCCCTGGTACCAAAAGCAAAAACAAAAACATGGTCCTAGACTGCAAATTAATCAAAAGTAAATAAAGCCCTCTAAGTAAAATTGGTTATCAGATTTTTTGTTCTTGTTTTGTTTGTACTAAGGATTGAACCCAGAGGCACTTTACCACTGAACACATCGCCGGTCCTATTTATTTTTTGAGACAGAGTCTAAGTTACTGAGGCTAACCTAGAACTTGGAATACTCCTGCCTCTGCCTCCCCAGTCGCTGGGACTACAGGCGCAGACACCCAATTAGCGATTTTAACGACCACCACGAAGGCTTCACCCACCCAGAACAGGTTTTTCCAGAAAGGTCTCTCCTACCAAGCTCAGTTCAGCCCACAAATTGTCCCGCCTCCCTCCCTGCCAATCAATCACTCCTAGCGCCTGCGCAGGTCCCGCCTTCTCCCGGAGCCCCGCCCTTGAAGCCTTAGCGGGCGGTTACGACCGGCTGGATCTTACCCTCCACAGGCCCTCCCATTATGACCATTACCTACAGCTGCATTGCTAATGGCCGAGTGGTCCTAGCCGAGCTGGCCTGGACCGGAGGCTACTATCAGGTACCTGCAGGTTCGCGCCTCCGCCTCCCGGGGTTCGCTCCTGGAAGCGAATGCCTGTGAGGCCCTTTCCTCAGGACGCGGCGCCGCGGGATAGCCTGTAACTCTGGGGGCGCGAGAGCCTGAGACTCCTGGGCGGGAGCCGTACGTGCGCCCCCCAGAGGTTGTGTTTGGCACTGCACGTGCCGCTTTTGGCACCATAGTATCATTATTAATTAATTAACTTGTACCATTGTCCAATTAAGTAGAACTTAAAGATTTTCTTTCCCTTGCGGAGAAATGACCTGCAATTAAGCACACATTCAGTGAACATGTTGTATTTGCCAAATCCCAGAGTAAAGAAAGTGGGGGATGCATAGATGAAAATGGACCTGACATTGTCCCTGGAATCCTTATCTAACTTTTATGTCTTAGAGTGTAAAAGATATTTCAGTGGAGGTGGGATGTGAATGTACCTGTAGCACTCAGTATGGGTGACTGCTGGCTACAGAAAAGGTGACTACGCCATAGATTAAAGTGCTTGGCTTATAAGAATTAGTCCTATTCTCGCACAGAGCAGAGGGAACAGCATGGTGTTTGGGGATCCCCAAGAACCCCAGTGTGGTAGAGCACAGGGTCTCAATGGGTAGGAGATGGAGAAGAGGCCCTGATTAGCCGGTTGTATCAATTCTCTCCTGAGTATATCTTGATCCATCTTTTTATTTTATTTTATTTTATTTTATTTTATTTTAACCATCCAGGTCCTGATAACTTCTCACCAAACTTACTGAAAATGCCTCCTAACTAATCTCCTAGAATTCAGAGCCTGGTCCTCCTCAAAACCCACTTCCACACTGCCGCTCAAGTCATCCCTCCTAAAAGCAAACATGATGCTTCAAATCCTTTGGTACTTCCTTGATTACATTCAGAATAAAGCCAATACTCCTTCGTTTGGTAGTCAAGGCCCTACCTGAATGGAAGAGCTTTTCCATGACTGTCTCCTTCCTTTCTCTGGATGTTCCTGTTCTTTGACTATCCTGAACTTCCTGCTGTTCTCCAATCTTATCAAGGTCTCCTTTCCTCTCTCCTGCTATCCAGAGACTACTTTCCTCCACTTTCGGACAGTGTAACCTCTTCTGTGCTTTTGAGAATTTTCTCAGTTCCTTCCTGAAGGCTTCTCTAGCCCAGACTAACTGACATCTCTCTACCAAACTACTTAGGTTGAACTGGAATTTTCTCTTATTTACCTGCCTCTGCCATTGAACTTCAGGACAGGGACTTTCTTCATCTCTGTCTTCCCAGTATACAGTGCTTTAATTCATAGATTTTCAACACACTTTTTAAAATAATTAGAGCATTATAATTATACATAGTATTTGGGTTCATTTTGACAAAACAACAACGTAATAATACATCCCCATCCCCCTCTTTTTCCTCCCCTTCTTCCTCCCCTTATTCTCCCTCCTCTACTGATCTTCCTTTCACTCCTTTATTTATTTTTGATTGGTAATTTTCTGCATATACATAAATGTGAAATTCCCTTTGATACATTTATATATATAATGTATATATTTTATATATGTAGAACATGATTTCATTGAACTCATTCCATATTTTGTCCCCTTTCCCTTCTTTTCTTCCTCCCTCTCATTCTCTCTCTCTACTCCACTGATCTTCCCTGTATCTTTATGATATCCTATTCCATCCCTCACTGCCTTCTTTCTCTCATTTCGCTCTAGCTTCCACATATAAGAGGAAACATTCGAGTCTTGGTTTTCTGAGTCTGGCTTATTTCACTCAGCGTGATTTTCTCCATTTCCATCCATTTACTGGCAAATGCCATTATTTCATTCTTCTTTATGGCTGAGTAAAAAACTAGTTTGTATATATGCCACATTTTCTTGATCCATTTATGTAAGGACAGGCATCTGGGCTGATTACATAATTTGGCTATTGTGAATTGTGCTGCACATTGAAGTGGGTGTATTGCTTTAATATGCTGATTTAGTTCTTTTGTAGAAATACTAAGGAATGGGATAGCTGGGTCATATTGTACTTCCATCCCTAGTGTTTTGAGGAATCTCCACACTGCTTTCCCTAGTGGTTGTATTGTACTACTTTACAGTCCCACCAGCAATGTATGACTATACCTTTCCTCACATCCTTGCCAGCATTTGTTCCTATTCATGTTCTTAATAATTGCCATTCTGACTGGAGTGAGATGAAATCTTAGTGTAGTTTTGATTTGCATTTTCTTGATTGCTAGAGATGTCAAACATTTTTTCATATGTCTGTTGGCCATTTGTATTTCTTCTTCTGAGAAATTTCTGTTTAATTATTTTGCCCATTTATTAATTAGGTTATTTGGGGTTTGGGCATTGAATATTTTGAGTTCTTTATACATTCTAGATATTAGCTCCCTGTCATAGGAACAGCTGGCATAGCTGTTTCCCCATTTCATAGGCTCACTCTTTACTCTTTTGTTTCCTTTGCTGTGCAGAAGATTTTTTTAATTTGATGGCATCCCACTTATTGATTCTTGGATTTATTTCTTGCACTTTGGGGATCTTCTCAAAGACATTTATTAAGGAGGGAGAGAGGAATTTGAGGACTTTCAGAAGCAGGCAGGAAGATAAGAATTTAGAAGGGAACAAGGCTGTCTACAATTACAGTTGAGATGTGGAATTACTGTGGTGCAGAAAGCTGACCAGGGAAAAGGAAAGGATGGCAAGGAGCTTTAAGGAACACTTCAGGCTGAGAAGTGAAAGAAAGATACCATGACTTCCCTCAATGCCAAGGATTATCACAAAAACTTCATATTTTGGTCTCCTTATGATGTAGTTCAGTGGTAGAGTGCTTGCCTAACATGCTTAAGGGCCAGACTTAAGGGTTCCATTTTCCACACTGCAAAAAATAAATATTATTTTTTTGAAAAATATTAATACTGACACTTAATCATGAGATCCAATCAACTGCAATTACAGGATTCTAAAGCTGGCCAAGATCCTAAAGATCATCTGCCTGTTCTCTTCATTATTTCCACAAAGAAACAGGCCAGACAAGTCACTGGGTCTGCAGCACGTGAATTCCAGAAACACACCTAGAACCTACTTTGTCACATTTTCTACTGCCCCATGTTGTCATTTGTTTTGTTTCAAGTTTTGCTACAATAGCAATGTTTATATTTTCCAAATGTGACACTTCAGGGAAGTTAGAGGAATATTTTTATACTAATAACAGAATAAAAGGAAGCTTATGTACGCTTTTAATGTTTCAAGTTTCTTAGGAAATTCTTTCCTAGAAAATACTGCCTTGACATTTTAGTATCAAGAGTTTCAGATTTTACTTTCAGCCATTAATAAGATTTACCCTTCCATAAAAGTTTTAAAAAGTACTATTTTGCAAAAATAGGAGTAGACCTATCCAAAGCTTCTTAGGTAACTTTCAGATTTCTTTTATGCTTCTCAAGAAAATTAATGGGATTCCATACAATGAACTTTATTTAAGGTATTCTGGATAAGTGTACTATCTTGCAAATTTTCCCCCAGTGAATGATCCCTATAAGGGACAGGAATAAAAGTTCTTGACAGTTACTTAGTTTTTTAAAAAGATAAATGACAGTGGTGCACATCTTTAATCCCAGTGGCTCATGAGGCTGAGGCAGGAAGATCACAGTTCAAAGCTAGCCTCAGCAAAAGCAAGGCACTTAAGCAATTCAGTGAGACCCTGTCTCTAAATAAAATATAAAAAGAGCTAGGGATGTGGCTCAGTGGTCAAATGCCCCTGAGTTGAATCCCCAGTACCCACCCCCCAAAAAAAGAAAAAGAAAAAAAGATAAATGAATAGTGAATATAAATTTTTATTCAAAAAAAGAAGTTATTGCTAAGGGTATTCAGAGAATATGAACTGAATATCTTTAATCTATTAGCATTTTAATTATACTGGACTAGTGGTCACTAAAAAGATGTTTAATCAGCTAGTGCTTTGTATGCTTTCTAGCCTTGAAGCCATATATAACATTTGACTGTAAAAATAAAATTAGGGCAACTTAAATTTGCACACTTACATATGCATATATAAATTATGTGTATATGTAAGTTTAATATTCCAAATTCATATGAATATTTTATGACTTCTTGCCTCTTACCATACTTTATGAATAATACCCATTAGTTCTTTTAGGAAAAACTTTTTCCTTAATTAACTAATCAGAACATTTGTAAAATTTAAGAGGAAAATAATGAAAAATGCTATAATCTTCATAAAGTAAATGCTGACTATTTATTTTTAGGAAGCAGCAGCAAAAGTCCTTAGACTTGTGCTTCTTAGAGCTGAAACAAAGACCGTAATTCAAATGGGAAGGTAAGGAGTGTCCTAATGAAGTCAATTTAACAACTACCAGTTAATGATTCCAATAATGAATTTTTAAAAAACAGTTGCACGTACACTTGATTGAACCTTCAGAAAGGAGAACTTCTACATGTAAAAGTATAAAATCATGAATGAGAATAATAAACACCAAATTCAAGATAGTAGTCACCACTAGCCAGGTATGCTGGTGCACACCTATAACACTGGTGACTTGAGATGCTCAGGTTCACAAGTTCCTGGCCAGCCTCAGCAACTTAGTGATAAAATCACAAGTTCCAGGCCAGCCTCAGCAACTTAGTGATACTTTGTCTCAGATAAAAAATACAATGTACTGGGGAAGCAGCTCAGTGGTAAAGTGCCCCTGGGTTGAATCCTCAGTACCAGGGGGTGGGGTACCTCTTCAAAGGGATGAAATTGAGGAAGGATATGAAGGAGATTAATTGTATCATTTTAACTGAAAAATGGGCCTAAAAGTGTTCCATTATCTTATTCTCCATATTTTTTGGTATGCCCAAAACATTTCATTAATAAAAAAAGAAACTTCTATTTAAAATCACTTTAATAACACCAAGAATAGTAGCCACCACTCTTAAGCTTTTCTTGGGATATTACATGGTATGGTCTTAAACCAATGTTGAAAACACTTGCTAGAAAAGGAACAGGTAGGAGAAAAGAGCTTCTATTATGTTTGGGCCCTTCATATTTTTTTTAGAATAAGCTTTTTTAACCTTTTTGTTGTGAAGTAAAACAGTCTGAAAAAAAAAAACATCAAAATGAGTGTGACTGTATATGCTTATAGTCTCAGCTAATCAGGAGACTGAGGCAGGAGAATTGCTAGATTCCAAGAGTTCCATACCAGCCTAGACAACTTAGAAAAACCTCATCTAAAAAAAAAAAAGACAAATCAAATGTATAGCTTTTGAGGTATTATAAGTGACTCCACCCAATAGCAATTGCCACCTAAACCAAAAACAATAAACAAACAAATAACAACAAAACAACCATGTCTGCCACCCCCCAAAACTCCCCATCTTGTGCTCTGTCCCATTTACTGCTTCTTCTCTTTCCCTCAATGGACTACTATCTGCACTCCTATAGTAGTTGCTTTCCTGTTTGTTTATTGCTTCAGCACCCAAATATACATCCTCAGATGAAAGCCCAATCCTGCCCATTTTTTTTAAATATTTATTTTTTAGTTGTAGGTGGACACAATATCTTTATTTTATTTTTATGTGGTGCTGAGGATTGAACCCAGTGCCTCCCGCGTGCTAGGCAAGCACGCTACCACTGCGCCATAACCCCAGCCCCCTGCCCATTTTTTAATTTTATGTCTTTTGAGTTTCTTTGAATCTGCACTCTCCCTCTTTACCCCTTTTGTTTTGTTAGTTTATTGTTAAGGAATCTACAAAATTTCCCACATTCTAGGTTTGCTAATTGCATACTCAAAATGTATTTCACCATGTTCCAAGCAACTGATCCAGAGGTCCAATCCCTTTGGCAAGACAATATGAATTTTCCATCAGATGGTGCTTAATTATCTTATTTATATCTCCTTTGGAGATGTTAGCAACCATCCATACTCATTACTTGGTCCTAGACCCATTATTTTATTGGGGTTTGCAAAATGATGATCTAGTTGTTTTCACTGAAATAATTAGGTGAAATGATTTTAAAAACAAGCACCTTCCTGTTGGTTGTTTCCTTACCTATATTGTATATTCAAATTTGAGTCTTACTCTGAAGCCTCTTTCCTGAACTCCAGACTCATATTCCAACTGCCTGTTCCACATCTCTGCTTAGATGTCTAACCCTTCAGTCTTGACATCCCACTTTTCTAGTTCCTCAGGTCTGCAACCTTGTTATCCTTGACTTTTATCACTTTTATATTCAAATCCAATCAATTAGCAAATCCTGTTGCCCTTCCTTTTCAAATGGTAACCAAGCCACCATCATCCTTTGCTTTGTATAAATGTATTTAAATATATTTGTTATATATAATGTATATTTACAAACATATTTACCTTAAATGGTATATATTTTATGTATATTAATATATATTTAAACATATGTAAAAGATACAAAAGATAAAAACAAAATGAAAAAATGACTTTGTATATTAATGTTTATTTATATATATTTAAAAATATCTATTTAAAATATATTTTTATAAAATATATATTTTAAAATATATATTTAAAATATTTTGTATAAAATATATATTAAAATATATATCAAATAAACAAATGTTTATTAAAATATATTTAATATGTTTTCTAAAATATATATATAATAAACATTAATATAGAAAATCAGTTTTTCATTTTGTGAAAATCATTTTTTCATTTTGTTTTTATCTTTAATAATTACTCCTTATAAAAGTTTGATTTAATAACAGTTTATAATTTTGCAAACCATTATATGGCTCCAAAGTCAAGTCTAAATAACAAGGTTCCTTTGAAGAGTCTAATTTTCATTTCTTTTCATTCCTTCTTCTTTCTTTCACACTACTCTCTCTGCTGTATATAAATAACCCTTTTGAACAAGTTTTGGGATTATAACTCCTTTTTCTTTTCTATATTTTCTATAAAAGCACATTATAGTATACTTACATGCATTCATACTTCCCTATTAGGTAGCATCTGAGGTGATAGTATATCATACACACTTTCCTCCACCTTGTTTTTTTCAGTTAGTAATATATCCTGGACATCAAATATTTACATTTTTTAACATTAAAAATAGTTTGGGTTGGGTACAGTGGCACATGCTTGTAATCCCAGCAACCTGGGAGACTAAGGCAGGAGGATCATGTGTTCAAAGCCAGCCTGGGCAAGTTAGCAAGACCCTATCTCAAAATAAAAACTAGCTGGTGCCGAGCACAGTGGCACATGCCTGTAATCCCAGCGGCTTGGGAGGATGAGACAGGAGAATCGCGAGTTCAAATCCAGCCTTAGCAATAGCAAGACACTAAGCAACTCAGTGAGACCCTGTCTCTAAATAAAATACAAAATAGGACTGGGGATGTGGCTCAGTGGTCGAGTGCCCCTGAGTTCAATCCCCAGTACCAAAAAATTAAGTTAAATTTTAAAAAATAAATAAAAACTAGCTGGGTATATAACTCAGTGGTAGAGCACTTGCCTAACATGTGCAAGGGCCCAGGTTCAATCCCCAGTATGGAAAAAAAAGAAAAAGAAACAATGAAAATAAAAAATGCAAAGGACTGGGATGTAGCTCATTGATAAAGCGTCACTGGGTTCAGTCCCCAGTATTGGGCAGGGGAGGGGAGAAGTTCCTCAATGTTACTCACTAATAACATACTAGGCATAAATTTTAAAAACCTCTTTTTCATATCCAGTGTCAATATATTTCCAATCACATATGTAACTTTCAGGTAGATAGTAGAATTAGCAACTCTTTTCCAACAGACTCTTCCAAATTTAAGAATAAAATGTTTTTCAGATGGAGATTATGTTTCAATATCATCATTAAAATATTTTAGCATATTATATTCATATGATATGAGGATTTATATTGAAATGGCATATACTTTAAATTTTGTGCCTCTAGGATTATCCTTTCTACATGTTTCTAAGCACGATTTAACATCTGACGAGGTCTGTTGCCTGTTAACTATTTGGAAATAGAGTGTTCAAAAAGACTAAAGTCTAGGTGCAATAAATGATTGAGGCAAATTTTTTTTTGGTACCAAGCATTGAACTCAGGTACTTGACCAATGAGCCACATCCCCAGCCCTATTTTGTGTTTTATTTAGAGACAGGGTCTCACTGAGTTGCTTAACACCTCACCATTGCTGAAGCTAGCTTTGAACTCTTGATTCTTCTGTCTCAGTCTCCCAGAATGCTGGCATTACAGGAGTGCGCCACCACACACAGCTTGATTGAGGCCCTTTGCAAGAGTCATCTAGCCTCCTAATTAATATATGATGCTGAGAAGGCAGAAGGGTATAGATGTTGGAATGCTCAGGATAAGCACACTTCAGCATAATAGTAATGTAATTCCCCTCTTAACTCATCCTATTCTCCAGAATATCCTAATCTTTCATTAATTCTAATCTATCATATTAGAATTCTAATCTATCTTATTAGAAAGTCAAGTACCAAAATTAAATATGCCTACCTAAAAATATAGCGATAGGAAAAATCAGTGAATATAGCATTTTCTATTCTATCAGAATCTTGATGGAATGTTAGAATTTGGCTTCTATTAAAGCCATTTCAAATATATATACTATATATATTTGTAATATGGTTATTGATTTAATCTTCAATGTAATTTATTGATGCAATTTTAAATAAATTGTAAATACTTTTAACATCATTTACTTTCATATTTCAAACAGGTAAAAACTCTTCCAATTATTTTGATTATAAAAACTTAACCTATATAGTTTTTATACCACTAATGACAACTTGAAAATGAAGTTAAATTCTCTGTGTGGGTATTTAATTACTTCACTATTTGTAAATGAATGCATTCTTTCCAAAGCTATATCTACCATACTCTCTTTGTCAACGGAATCACTTACTTATGTGCTACAGACAATGCCTTGGATAAGGTAGCACCATCTGCATTTCTTAAGAAAGTAAGTAACTTTTTATACTACCATAGGACTTGAAAGTTTTTGAAATTATGAGGTCTATGATTTATACTTTATACTTTATTTAGTAATATTATCATTAACAAAAAGCAGATCATTTATATCCTCTAATTTGCAGTCATTAATACCTTCAGAGACCTTGTAATGTCATTCCTAGTCTGTAAACTGCTTTCATACTTCCCCTGACTCTCAAGAAAGGTCTGCAAAAAACATCTACTCAGATCTACTGGAACCTCATGCACCACCATGCCTGGCTTATATTTATTTTGTTTCTTAAATTAAGAAAGAACCGGGTGCAGTGGTGCACACCTGTAATTCCAGTAACTCGGGAGGCTAAAACAGAAGGATCACAAGTCCAGGAGGGTCACAGGTCCAAGGCCAGCCTCAGCAACTTAGTGAGGACCTAAGCAATTTAGTGAAACCCTGTCTCAAAATAAAAAACAAAAAGAGCTGGGGATTTAGTTCAGTAGCAAAGCATCCTTGGGTTCAACTCCCAATACCAAGAAAGGTAAGGGCAGAGGGGAGAAGAGGAGGAGAGAAAGAAATTAAACTACAATGATATTTAATATACTTTTCCAATGGGAAATGTATTGTATTTGTAAATAATTATATGCATGGGAAGATAAGTGACCAATTTTGAGACCAGTATTGTAAAGAAATTTCTGTTAGCATATATAAATCAACTATGAAAGTTAAATAAAAAGGAATATTATTTTAAGCTTGGCACAGTGGTGCATACTGTAATCTCAGCTGCTTGGGAAGCTGAGGCAGGAGGATTGCAAGTTTGAGGTCAGCCTGGGCAACTTAGCAAGACCCTATCTCAAAATGAAAATATAAAAGGGGCTGGTGATATAGCTCAGTGGTAAAACACTCCTGTATTCAATCCCTAGTCCCCTTGCTCAAAAAAATGCCTTGGGATGTAGTTCAGTAGTAGATCACTTTCCTAGCATGTGCAAGACTAGGAAAGCATATTCACTCCCCAGTACCAGGAAAACAGATATAGATATAGATACAGATAGAGATATGAAATATAGATTTATTTATATATTATATATATGTTTTATATACTATATATAATGCCACCAAACTATACACTTATGATATATAACATACACATAATATATATTACATAAATAAATATAATCAAAAATATTTGTATATTTTTGAATATATATACAATAAACATATTAATATACATAATATATATAACATTTAAGGTAAATATGTTTGTAAATATATGTTATATATAACAAATATATTTATATAAAATATATATAAATATTAAATATATGTATAATTTTTAAATCAAGACATATTATCTCTAGGGAAAGTTTTAACTAAGAATTGCCAGGAAATATAAAATATGGTAAATAGAGTACTTTTTTGTACTTATGTAGATACAGGAGATCTTATAAATTTCTAAAAGAGTAATTAACCTCAAAAGATATCACCTGTTGTTCCTGTTGCCCAAAGTTTGATCCCCAGCCAAAAGGAGGAGATTTCAGGAAAGGCAATCTAGAGACAGACTAGAACTCAACCATCATCACACTAATTTTTATGTTTGTTTCTAATTTTTACAAGTAAATGATACTGGGCTGTGGTTATAGTTCAGTGGAAGAGCACTTGCCTAGCATGTGTGAGGCAATGGGTTTAATTCTCAGCACCACATAAAAATAAATAAAATAAAGGCCAATTGACAACTAAAAAATATTTAAAAAAAAAAAAAAGTAAATGATACTGGGCTGGGGGTGTTGCCAAGTGCTAGAGCACTTGCCTGGCATATTCAAGGCCCTGGGTCTGATCCCCAGTACCACTAAATAAATAAATAATAGTAAATAATACTAGCCTTTAATTTAACTTAAAAATATATAATTCAAGACAAATATATGTGTGTATTTTTTTTTTTTTTGGTACTGAGGATTGAGGCACTCAACCACTGAGCCACATCCCTACCCCTATTTTGTATTTTATTTAGAGACAGGGTCTCACTGAGTCGCTTAGCACCTCCCGTTGCTGAGGCTGGCTTTGAACTTATGATCCTCCTGCCTCAGCCTCCCAAGCCACTGGGATTACAGGCCTGCACCACCGCACCGGGCTGGAACAAATATTTTAACAAAAGACATTAATGTGGTCTAGGGTTGTAGCTCAGTGGTGGAATGCTTGCTTAGCACATGTGAGGCACTGGGTTCAATCCTCAGCACCACATAAAAAATAAATAAATAAAATAAGGGTATTGTGGGCTGGGGATATAGCTCAGTTGGTAGAGTACTTTCCTGGCATGCACAAGGCCCTGGGTTCAATCCCCAGCACCACACACACACACATGCAAAGGTATTGTGTCCATCTACAACTAAAAATCTAAGAAAAAATTTTATTTAAAGATATTAATGGAAAACTCAGCCATACTATAGTTACTAATAGTTATTCTCTAGTCGGATTCATGTATCATGCATTTATTTTATCTGTTCAGTGTACTAACTTGCATTGACCCACCTCAAACTGTAACCATATTTTAGAGTAAAAGATGATAAGGGCTAAATGTTGTAATCTACTCTTCAGTTATGCTTAGATTATTGCTAAATTCCAGATGCTAAACACTATTCGCCATTTAACTGAATATACCCTAAATGTTTTACCTATTTCTCCATAATGACAAAACATCCCACTCTACCACCTTTCCAAAACCAGGTGACACAAGATTGCTAACCACATAATTTTTACCACTGCCTCTGAGAAAAGCAATATTAAATACAAAGTTTTTGATTTTTTTTTTCTTTTTTAGATTTTTGAAATGTTCAGTAACTCGGGTTTGATAGAAAGTCATAGTATAGTTAGCATTGCTACTGTTGAGTAGATTTTGAAGGTAGAGGCAAAAGGGGGAAATTATGGTGCTATTTAGGAAGTATCATGGGCCCCCAGCTTTTTTTGTCTGCCACGTTAAACATCTGCTCTTTCCCTCCAGTCCTCAAACCTGCTGAAGAATGAAGGCAGTCTCTGCAGTTGTACTGAATTAGTTTCTAGTCAGTACAGCTGTAGGATAAGCCCAGGGTAAACTCAGTTTTCATAAATGCTGCATCTTAAAGTAGAAAGGATGCCCTGCCACAAAAAAAGCCAGAAATGTTTGGGTCTCTTATTGTATAGTTTCTGCAGACTTTTCTTCAAATGAACATTTGCTCTCTTAATTCTGTAGTTGAAATTGTCTATATGTTATATATTTCCATTAATTTCCCTAGGTTAGTGAAACTTTAATAAGAAATCCTTTGATGTCACAAGACTATTTTTCTCCTTCAAATGCAGTTGCTGCAGATTTTCAACAAGTACTAGGAAACTATATGGTATGTACCTCAAATTGTACTCTTAAACATCATCATCATTAAAGCTGACAAATGAGTTTAAAGATCTGTAAAGAAGAATGAGAGTTATATATGATAAGGAATGATCCATGATATTCTGATAAAGTTAATAAAGCCAAAAAATGTATTATTGTATATACTATTATGAATTTACCATGCTAAATGTAAAAGAGGGAATAAATGCAAATATATATTTACTTATCTACTGTTTAAAAATAAAAGGGCAGGGGAAGGATGTACCAAACACACTTAAATGGTTACCCATGTGGCAATGGGGAAAAAAAGAAGGATTAAAGTGATGAAAGTAGAATCTAGGCCTCTCTATGAAACTTTAAATTTGACTTTGGTGTCAGGTAAATGTTTTATATAATTATGAAATATTATTAAGTTAAAATGTAAAAAGTAACCCTTACTAAGTGATAAGAAGTCAGAAAAGGACAAATATTCTTATGGTTCCACTTATTGAGGTACTGAGAATAGTCAAATTCTTGAGAGTAGGTAGAATGGTGTTGCAGGAATGGAAAAAGTGGGAATGTCAGTCAATGTTTGATGTGTATAGAAGTTAATTTTGAGAAGATGAAAAGTTCTGTGGATGGATGGTGGTGATAGTTGCGTAATAATGTAAATGTACTAATGCCACTTATCTATACACTTAAAATTTGTGAAAATGGTAAATTTTATGTGTATATATATTATTGTAATCACTTTTTAATTTTTTAAGTAATCCCTAAAACTTAAAGCAAAATGAAAAAACCTGTATGTTGATTAAACACTTAAAAGATAGTAAAAATTGATTTTAAGTGACTCTAAAACAGTAATTTGTGTTCCTATTGGGATTATACCTTGATGAAAAAAAAAAACTAAAAAAAAATTTATTTATTTTTTTCAATAGTCACATTGTTAGTAATAATACTGGTATTGCTATTCTGAATTTAGTTTATATAGATATAGATATGTTGCTTTGAATAACTGAGTTAAGAATCAAGAGTCTCAGAAGGAAGATTTACAAATGTAAAATCAAAGAAGTAAAACCTAATCTCAAGTTTAAAAAAATTCTTTGTTAAGTTCCTTGCCTATACACTGAAAATGGCCAAAAGCAAGACTAACCCAATGTTCACAAGCCACGGAAGTATATATGTTATACTCTGTAAATACCATTTTCCAATAAAAGAAATCAGGCTCAATTATAGATATGGGGCAGAAACATTTAAGCCAGAAACATTTTCTCATACCTACCACAAGGACGCTCAGGTCAAAAGACAGGAACCAACTTGAAGAGATTACTTACTGCTAATGATAAAATACTTCAAGCATCAAAAGCAATATTAAATGAGCTGGCCATGGTGGTACACGCCTCTAATCCCAGTTACTTGGGTCCTATGCTGAGGCCAGAGATTCACAAGTTCAAGGCCAACCTGGGCAAGTTAGCAAGACCCTGTCTCCAAATAGAAAATAAAAAGGATTGAGATGTAACTTGATGGTACAGTACCCCAGGTTCAATTCCCAGTAACATCAAAAAAGAAAGGAAGAGCTGGGCGCCATAGTGCACACTTATAATCCCAGCACTTTAGGAGGCTGAGACAGGAGAATCATGAATTCAGAGTCAGCCTCAGCAATGGTGAGGCACTAAGCAACTCAGTGAGACCCTGTCTCTACATAAAACACAAAATAGGGCTGGGGATGTGGCTCCGTGGTCGAGTACCCCTGAGTTCAATTCCTAGTACCAAAAAAAAAAAGAAAGGAAGGAAGGATGGAAAAGAGAGAGGGCAGGAGGAAGGGAGAAAGGAAGGAAGGAAAAACCTAAATGCAGTGGATTGTAACACAATGAATGTGTTAAATTTCATCAGTTCCTAGATACTGTCAAAGGGGAAAAATCCCTCATTAGCATTTTGGAAGAAACTCAAAATATACCCCATTACTCTGAAAACATAAAGAGAAGGGTCAAGCATTTATTCTTCCCTATATGAACTGTTCCTCAAAAGATCCAGTTGAGTGCTGGGGTTGTGGCTCAGTGGTAGAGCACTTACCTAGCACGTGTCTGGCACTGGGTTTGATGCTTGGTTTGATCCTCTGGCACTGGGTTTGATCCACATTAAAAAATAAATAAATAAAATAAAGGTATTGTCTCCATCTACAACTAAAATTATTTTTAAAAAAGAACCAGTTGATGTGTAAAAGTGTTCTTTATGTAAGTATCCCAGCAAATAAATGATGAAGTGATGTTATTTTGCAAGTCCTAATAAAATGATAGGCCTAGACAATATTAATAACCAATCAAAAATTAGGTGAAAAGCTTCTGAGTAACTTCATAATGGATGAAAAAGACTCCAGACACTGATGTTTTCTAACCTCAAAATAAGAGATAGTCAGTGATGTACTTTCTGATGTCACACAATGAGTAGTATACAGGAAGCACTGAAATTTTCTTACCAAGGAAGTCCATGGCAAGCAATTTCAAGGGGAAAAAAAGGAGAATCCAGAGATTAAAAGAGACTTAAGAGAAATTTCAATCAAATGTAATATGTACATTTTGTATCCTTGTTCAATAAAAGGACTATAAAAATGACTTGTTTTTAATACATTTATGTATAGGCTGGAGGTAGAGCACTTTCCTACCACATGTAAAGTTCAATCCCCAACACCAAAAAAAAAAATTCATATACAAACTAGATATTTAATGATATTAAGAAACATTTTTAGAAATGATAATGGTATTCATGGTTTTGTTTTTAAGAAAAAATGAAGCCATATCTTTTAGAAATATAAATTAAAGCATTTCCAGATTAAAATGGTAGAAAGTATGGAATTAGGTGTAAAATAACATATTGAGGGAAAAGGTAGCAGTATAGATGAAACAAGATTGACTGTGCATAATTGCTGAAGCTAGGTAATGAATACATAGGAGTTCATTAAACTATTTCCTCTACTTCACTATGTGAATAAAAATATTTTAAGTATACTTCTATTAGTTCCCTGTTTGTATGTAACAAACTATCACAAACTTAGCAAACTAACACAACACCCATTTATTATTGCACAGTTCCATGGATCAGGAATCCAGGCAGGGCTTAACTGAGTTCTCTGCTGAGGGTCTCACAATACTACAGTCAATGTGTCAGTCAGTCTGTGTTCTCACCTGGAAGCTCTGGGGAAGAATTGGCTTCCAAGCTTGCTCAGGTTGTCAAGATCTATGGCAATATAAGGATACAGCTTTCCACAAGATGTTGGCTAGAAGCTACTCTCATGTCCTAGAGGCTGATGGCAGTTCATTCCCATGGCTGCTTCCTCAACGTGGCTGCTTGCCTCTTCAAGGCCAGCAGAGGAATCTCTCACTTCAGTCTATCAAGTTTCATATACATGACATAATCACAGGAGTGACTTTTGTTTCTGTTGGTTAGAAGCAAGTCATATTCAAGAATAGGGAATTATATATGGATGTAACTCACTGGGGATCATCATGGGGTAAGTCCACCACAATGCTTGTCAAAATAACCAAAGATAGATGCTTTCATGTGAAATTCATACATTTTATTTTGAGGAATTCTGTATATTAAACAGAAGCAAAATAGATGATTAGCACAGCTTCCTGAAAACTAGCTACCATGTGAAAATATGCAAATTTTAAGCAATTAACATATCTAAATCAAAGAAATTTTATTTTTCATTTATAAACAAACATAACAAGCTTTAAATCTATAGAAATTTTGTGAAACTTACTAAATTTCTTAAAATTAATAAAATGTACACAGCCCCAAAAGTAGTTTTTAAATTGTGAAAATATGTGTATAAATGTATCAAATGTCATTGAATAGATGATGAATACTTTCTCGTAACAAAGTTTAGATGATTCTCTTATATTACAATAAATTAACCATTAAAAAAAGAAGAGAAAATTAACTAAAAGAAAAACCAAGTATTAGCTATTTGTCTTGATTTGTTTGCATATACAAAGATGCTATTTCCAAATAAAGTCAAATTCATAACTGTCCACAGAATTTCTGTGTATTTTGGTGTGGTACACAAATCAACTCAGAACAATCCCTTTGCTACATCTAAATAGTGAATGCTTCACAAGTCATAATAGACTGACCAAGAAGATCAGAGGTCTATTTCTTTATTTTTCTTAATTTTATTTATTTGTTTATTTATTTATTCTACTTAGGTATGCATAATAGCAGCATGCATTTTCATTCATTGTACACAGATGGAGCACAACTTTTCATTTCTCTGGTTATATGTGATGTAGAATCACAACATACATGCACTCATACATAAACCTAGGGCTATAATGTCCATCATATTCCACCATCTTTACTGTTCCCCTGCCCCCTCCCCCCTCCTACCTCTGTGACCAAAGTTCCTCCATTCTTCCCATGTCCTCCCCTGCATTATGGATCAGCATCGAGGTATCAGGGAGAACATTTGGCATTTGGTTTTTTGAGATTGGCTTACTTCACTTAGAATGATATTCTCCAACTCCATCCATTTACCTGCAAATGCCATAATTTTATTCTCTTTTATTGCTAAGTAATATTCCATTGTGTATATATACCACAGTTTCTTTACCCATTCATCTATCGAAGGGAATCTAGGTTGGTTCCACAGTTTAGCTGTTACTATTGAGCTGCTATAAACATTTAAGTGGTTGAGTCACTGTAGTATGATGTTTTTAAGTCTTCTGGGTATAGACAAAGGAGTGGGATAGCTGGGTCAAATGGTGGTTCAATTCCAAGTTTTCTAAGGAATCTCCATACTGCTTTCCAGATTGGTTGTACCAATTTGCAGTCCCACCAGCAATGTATAAGTGTGCCTTTTCCCCCACATCCTCGCCAACACTTATTGTTGTTTGTATTCTTCATAATTGACATTCTGACTGGCGTGAGATGAAATCTTAGAGTAGTTTTGATTTACATTTCTCTAATTGCTAGAGATGTTGAACATTTTTTCATATGTCTGTTGATCGATTGTATATCTTCTTCTGTGAAGTTTCTGTTCAGATCCTTGGCCCATTTATTGATTGGGTTGTTTGTTTTTTTGGTGTTAAGTTTTTTGAGTTCTTTATATATCCTGGAGATTAGTGCTCTATCAGATGTGCGTGTGTAAAAAATTTGTTCCCAGAATGTCAGCTCTCTGTTTACTTCATTGATTGTTTCTTTTGCTGAGAAGAAGCTTTTTACTTTGAATCCATCCCATTTATTGATTCTTACTTTTAATGCTTGTGCTATATAGAAGTCTTGTTAAGAAAGTAAGGTCCTAATCTGACATGATGAAGATTTTGGCCTATTTTTTTCTTCTATTGGGTGTTGGGTCTCTGGTCTGATTCCCAGGTCCTTGATCCACTTTGAGTTGAATTTTGTGCATGGTGAGAGACAGAGGTTTAGTTTCATTTTGCTGCATATGGATTTCCAGTTTTCCCAGCACCATTTGTTGAAAAGGCTATATTTTGTCCAGTATATATGTTTGGCTCCTTTGTCTAGTATAAGATAACTGTATTTTAGTGGGTTCGTCTCAGTGTCTTCTATTTTATACCATTCTATATACTATTCTATATCTACATGTCTATTTTGGTGCCATTATCATGCTGTTTTGTTACTATAGCTTTGTATTATAGTTTAAGGTTGGGTATTGTGATGCCTCCTGCTTTACTCTTCTTGCTAAGGATTGCTTTGGCTATTCGGGGTCACTTATTCTCCCAAATGAATTTCATGATTGCCTTTTCTATTTCTATATGGAATGACATTGGGATTTTAATTGGAATCACATTGAATCTACATAGCACTTTGGGTAGTATGGCCATTTTGACAATATTGATTCTGCCTATCCAGGAGCATGGGAGATCTTTCCATCTTCTAAGGTCTTCTTCAATTTCTTTCTTCAGTGTCTTGTAGTTTGCATTGTAGAGGTCTTTCACCTCTTTTGTTAAAATAATTCCCGAGTTTTTTTTGTTTTTAAGGCTATTGTGAATGGGATAGTTTTCCTTATTTCTCCTTCAGTGGGTTTATCACTGATGTTTAGAAATGCAATTGATTTATAGGTGTTGATTTTATATCCTGCAACTTTGCTGAATTGATTTATTAATGCTAGAAGTTTTCTTGTAGAATTTTTTGGGTCATCTAAGTATAGAATCATGTCATCTGCAAATAATGATAGTTTGAGTTCTTCTTTTCCTATCCGTATCCCTTTAATTTCTTTTGCCTGTCTAATTGCTCTGGCTAGTTTTTCAAGAACTATGTTGAATAGCAGTGGTAAAAGAGGGCATCCCTGTCTTATTCCTGTTTTTAGAGGGAATGCTTCCAATTTTTCTCCATTTAGGATGATATTGGTCTTGGGTTTAGCATAGATAGCTTTTACAAAGTTGAGGTATGTTTCTACTAGCCCAAGTTTTTCTAGTGTTTTGAACATAAAAGGGTGCTGTATTTTGTCAAATGTTTTCTCTGCGTAGATTGATAAAATCATATGAATCTTATCTTTAAGTATATTGATGTGATGGATTATGTTAATTGATTTCCATATGTTGAACCAACCTTGCATCCCTGGAATGAACCCCACTTGATCATGGTGCACTATTTCTATGATACGTTTTTGTATGCGATTTGCCAGAATTTTATTGAGAATTTTTGCATCTATATTCATCAAGGATATTGGTCTGAAATTTTCTTTCTTTGATGTGTCTCTGTCTGGTTTTGGAATCAGGGTGATACTCGTCTCATAGAATGCGTTTGGAAGGGTTACCTCCTTTTCTATTTTATGAAATAGTTTGAGGAGTATTGGTATTAATTCTTCTTTGAATGTCTTGTAGAACTCAGCTGAGAATCCATCTGGACCTAGGCTTTTCGTGGTTGGTAGCCTCTTGATGGCATCTTCTATTTCATTACTTGAAATTGATCTGTTTAAGTTGTGTATGACCTCGTGGTTCAGTTCAGGTAGGTCATATGCCTCTAGAAATTTGTTGGTATCTTCAGGGTTTTCTATTTTACTGGAGTATAAATTTTCAAAATAGTTTCTAATCATCCTCTGTATTTCACTAGTGTCTGTTGTGATATTTCCTTTTTCATCATGAATTATAGTAATTTGGGTTTTCTCTCTCCTTCTTTTCATAAGGGTGGCTAAGGGTTTGTCGATTTTATTTATTTTTTCAAAGAACTAGCTTTTTGTTTTATCAATTTTTTGAATTATTTCCTTTGTTTCAATTTCATTGATTTCAGGTCTGATTTTAATTATTTCTTGTCTTCTACTTCTTTTGGTGTTGGTTTGTTCTTCTTTTTCTAAGGCTTTGAGATATAGAGTCAAGTCATTTATTTGTTGACTTTTACTTCTTTTAATAAATGAGCTTAATGCAATGAACTTTCTTCTTAGCCACTGCCTTCATGGTGTCCCAGAGATTTTGTTATGTTGTATCAGAGTTTTCATTTACCTCTAAGAATTTTTTTAATCTCTTCCCTGATGTCTTCTGTTATCCATGCATCATTCAATAGCATATTACTTAGTTCCCAGGTGATGGAGTAGTTTCTATTTTTTAATCTGTCATTTATTTCTAATTTTGTTCCATTGTGGTCAGATAGAATGCAGGGTAGAATCTCTATTTTTTTGTATTTGCTAAGACTGGCTTTGTGACATAACATATGATCTATTTTGGCAAAGGATCCATGTGCTGCTGAGAAAAAAGTGTATTCACTCATTGATAGATGGAACACCTATATATGTCTGTTAAGTCAAATTATTGATTGTTTTATTGAGTTCTGTGGTTTCTTTGTTTAGTTTTTGTTTGGAAGATCTATCTAGTAGTGAGAGAGCTGTGTTAAAGTCACCAAGTATTATTGTGTTGTGGTCTATTTGATTCTTATAGTTCAGAAGGATTTGTTTAATATACATAGAAGCCCCATTATTTGGGGCATAGATATTTATGATTATGTCTTGTTGATGTATGATTCCCTTAAGAAGTATGAAATGTCCTTCTTTATCCCTTTTTACCAGCTTTGGTTTGACATCCACTTTATCTGAAATGAGGGTGGAAACTCCTGCTTGTTTACACAGTCCATGTGAGTGATATGTTTTTTCCCACCCTTTCACTTTCAGTCTGTGGATGTCTTTTCCTGTGAGATGAGTCTCTTGAAGCATATTGTTGGGTCTTTTTTTTTAATCTAGTCTGTCAGTCTATGTCTTTTAATTGGTGCATTTAGGCCATTCACATTCAGGGTTATTATTGAAATATGATTTGTAGTCCCGGTCATTTTGGTTTATTTTTGTTTTTTACCTTGACTTGGTTTCTCCTTTGATTGGCTCCTCCTTTTTTTTAGTGTAGTTACTCTTTTTGTAAATTTTCATTGTTGGTTGTCATTCCTCTTTCTGGAATATTTTGCTGAAAATGCTGTGTAGTGCAGGCTTTCTTGCTGGAGTTTCTTTTAACTTTTGTTTATCATGGAAGGTTTTTATTTCATCATAAAATCTGAAGGTCAGTTTTGCTGGATATAAGACTCTTGGTTGGCATCCATTTTCTTTCAGAGCTTGGTATATGTTGTTCCATGATTTCCTGGCTTTTAGGGTCTGGGTTGAAAAATCTGCTGAGATTCAAATTGGTCTCCCCTTATATGTAATCTGATTCCCCTCTCTTGAGGCCTTTAAAATTCTATCCTTATTCTGTATGCTGGGCATTTTTATTATAATGTGCCTTGGTGTAGATCTGTTGAAATTTTGTACATTTGTTGTCCTGTAAGCCTCTTGTATTTGATTTTCTAATTCATTTTTTATTTGGTAAATTTTCTGATATTATTTCATTGAAGAGATTGTGCATTTCTTTGGTTTGAAATTCTGTGCCTTCTTCTATCCCAATAAATCTTAGATTTGGTCTTTTGATGCTGTCAAATTCTTGTATGTTCTGTTCATGATTCCTTACCATCTTCACTGTATGGTCAAGCTTATTTTCAAGATTGTATATTTTGTCTTCATTATCCAAGGTTCTGTCTTCCAGGTGATCTAGTCTGCTAATGATGCTTTCTATTGAGTTTTTATTTGATTTATTGTTTCCTTCATTTCAAGAATTTCTGATTGTTTTTTTTTCACAATCTCTTGCTCTTTCTTAAAGTAATCTTTTGCTACTTGTATTTGCTCTCTTATCTCTTTGATAGAGTGATCAATGGTTGCCTTTATTTGCTCACCTATTTTTTGTTGGATTCATCAATTTTTGCCTGCATTTGCTCACTTATGTCATTCTTTAATTTGCAGATCATTTCAATTATCTACATTCTGAATTCTTTCTCTGACATTTCATCAACTGTGCTGTCAATGGATTCTGTTACAGTGGTAGCCAGGTTTCTTTGGGGCACTTTCTTCCCTTGTTTTTTCATGTTGATTTTGTATCTTCCTTTCTTGCAATGCCCATCTGAGGTATTGCGGCTTCTATCCTATAATCTTGTATTGACACTACAGATTACCTGTATGTCACCTTGGAGTTACTTCCAATCCCCAGCAGGTGTTCCCAGATGGACACTACTGCCACTAAAGTTGGTGGCAGAGGTAGTGTAGGAACCTCAAGAGGGCAGTGGGAGTGGCCTTGGCTATGCTCTGGTGTCAGTCCCTGAGGGTGGTTTTGTGCCCTCTTTTGCACTCCTGCCAGGTCTGCAGGAACTCTGCAGCAAAACTGGTGGGAGGCCCAGGCCTCACTTGGGCAGGGTCTCACGCAGGAGTCTCTATGTGCAACCCTTACCATGGTGTGGACTCCTCTGTGGCTGGCAGCTAGCAGTCTCTGGTCTCCCCTTAGCTGGGCACCCATGGAGTTCCCTGAGGGTGGTTTTGGGTTCTCTGTTGTGCTCTCCCCATCTGCAGGAACTCTGGAGAAGAACTGGGGGCAGGCTACCAGTCTCAGGTCTCCCTTGGCTGGGCTCCCATGGAGGTCCCTGAGGGCAGTTTTGGGCCCTCTCTTGTGCTCCTGCAGGGTCCTCAGGAACTCTGGAGTGGAACTGGGGGCATTCCCAGGCCTCACTTGTGCAGGGTCTCACACGGGTCTCTGCAGGTGACTCTTACCATGGGTCCAGAGGTCTATTTAAAGTAGATTAGATCACTTTCCTAGAACATGGTTTGGTTTTTTTGTGTTTATTTTTATTTTTGCAGTGCCAGGGATAAAACCTGGCCCTTGGACATGCTAAGCAAGTGCTCTACCACTGAGCTATAACCTCAAACCTGAGCAGGGAGTTTGAATATCATTTTCTTTTGCAAAAGTAGTACTTATTAGTAATGTTAGATAATACAAAAGCATATTAAAGAAATACAAATATCTCTCTATAATCTGAATCAAAACCTCTAAGGTGAGAATTCTTAATGATTTGGTACACAATCTTCCAGAATTTTTTTTGTGTGTCAGTTCTGGAATGTGTGTAACATAAGCTTATACATACTTTTGAAATAAAGAAAACTAGGCTTATTTATACAATGCGTGAAGTCTTAAACTCTGGTACTTCTTGAGCCTAAATCTTTTTTTTTTTTTTGGTACCAGGGATTGAACTCAGAGGCACTCCATCACTGAGCCACATCCCCAGCCCTATTTTGAGTTTTATGTAGAGACAGGGTCTCACTGAGTTGCTTAGCACCTCGCCATTGCTGAGGCTGGCTTTGAACTTGCGATTCTCAGCCTCCAAAGTGCTGAGATTACGGGCGTGCACCACCATGCCCGGCTGAGTCTAAATCTTTTTGTTTGTTTGTTTATGGTATGGGAATCAAACCCAAGGCTTAATAACAAAAATCCTAGCTAATGAAATAAGACAAATAAAAGGTCTACTATTTGGAAGAAAGAAATGAAACTGTCTTTGTTGATGACATGATTGTCTATGTAGGAAATCCAAGAGAATTGATCAAAAAACTCCTGGAACTAATAAGCAATTATAGGAATGCTACAGAATAAAAAAGGCATTTGTTTTCTGTGTACTAGCAATGAATAAGTGGAATTTAAAATTGAAAATTTTTAATTTCAAATTTAAATTGAAAATTGAAAATTGAAAACATAATGCAATTTACATTATCACCCTCCAAAATGTAATACTTAGATGTAAATCTAGAAAAATAGGGCTGGGGTTGTGACTTAGAGACAGAGTGCTTGCCTTGCATGCATGAGGCACTGGGTTCAATCATTAGTACCACATAAAAATAAATGACTTAAATAGAGGTACTGTGTCCATCTACAACTAAAAACCAAAAATAAAAGAAAAATAAAAATTAGTATAATATCTATAGAAGAAAAACTACAAAATACTTGTTTTAGTCAACTTTTTCACTGCTGTGACCAAAAGATCTGGCAAGAACAATTAGAAAGAAAAAGTTTATTTGGAGGCTCACAGTTTCAGAGGTCTTAGTGCTCTGGGCACAAGGTGAGGCAGAACATGATGGCATAAAACCACGGCAGAGTATAGCAGCTCAGAACATGAAATCAGGAATGAGAGAGAGAGCAAACGAGCAAGTGAGAGAGCGCTGCACTCTCCAGGGACAAAATATATATCCCAAAGTCATGCCCCCAATGACCCACCTCTTCTGGCCACACCCTACCTGTCTACAATTACCACCCAGTTCATTCTTATTAGGAGATTAATGCACTGATTAGGTAAAAACTATTATAATTCAATCATTGCACCTCTAAACTTTCTTGCATTGTCTCACATAAGATCTTTTGGGAGACACCTCATATCAAAAGCATAACCATACTCATGAGAGAAATCAAGGAAAAACTAAATAAATGGAAGGCTATACCATGTTCATTGATAGTGTAACTCAAAATTGATCAGGTTCTTCCCACTAGATCTATAAATGCAGAGCAATCACAATTACAATCCCAGAAAGATATTGTGTTGATGTTGAATAACTGATTCTATAATTTGTATCTAAAGGCAAAAGACTGACCCAGAATAGCTTTAATTAAAGGACAAAGTCAAAAGCCTAACATTACCTGACTTCAAAATTTACTATAAATCTACAACAATCAAAACAGTGTGGCATTGGTGATAGAATAGACAAATAGACCAATGGAACCAAATAGAATGTCCAGAAATAGTGGTCAGTGGAACTTTGACAAAAAAGCAAGGGGGGGGGGACTACTATTTCAACAAATGGTGTTGGAACTTCTAGACATCCACATTCCAAAATATGAGTCAAGATAGATCTTATGCTCTTCACTAAAACTAACTTAAAATTGGTCATAGCTCTAAACATAAAATACAGAACTATGAAACTCTTAGAAGATACCATAGGAGAAAACCTAGATGACCTTGGGTATAACAATGACTTCATAGATAGAACACCAAAGGCACAATTAATGTAAAAAATAATTTATAAGCTGGACTACACAAAATGAAAAACTTGAAAAATTAAAAGGATCTTTGATCTCTCAAGGGAATGAGAGGAAAAGCTAGACTAGAAAAAATATTTGCAACAGACAAAATTGATAGAGCACTGATATCTAAAATATATGAAGAACTATTAAAACTCAACAATAAGAAAACAACCCAACTAAGAAATGGATAGGCAAGGTATGGGGGCACATACCTGTAATTCCAGCTGCTTGGAAGGATGAGGCAAGAGGATTGTAAGTCAAGGGCAGCCTGTGCAATTTAGACTCTAACACAAAATTTTAAAATTTTTAAAAGGACTGGGGTAATAGAACACTCCTGAGTTCAATCCATAGAAGAAAATAAAAGAGGCAGGAAAGGAGAGAGAAAGAAATAAAAGATCTCAACAGATACCTCACCAAAAAAAATAAAGATTGTAAATGGCTTAAGAAAAGATTCTCAATACCATATATCACTGGGGAACTGTAAATTGAAATAATGAAATATCATTACACAACAATTAAAATGGGCAAAATCCAAAACACTGACAATACCAAATGCTGGCAAGGATGTGGACCAACAGTAACTCTTGTTCATTGCTGGTGGGAGTGCAAAATGGTACAGCTAATTTGGAACACAGTTGGACAATATCTTAAAAAAATAAACATATAGAGCTGGGCACGGTGGATCATGCTTGTAATCCCAGCACTTTGGGAGGCTGAGACAGGAGAATCGTGAATTCAAAGCCAGCCTCAGCAACGGCGAGGCGCTAAGCAACTCAGTGAGACCCTGTCTCTACATAAAACACAAAATAGGGCTGGGGATGTGGCTTAGTGGTCGAGTGCCCCTGAGTTCAATCCCTGGTACCAAATAAATAAATAAATAAACATATAGCCTGGCACAGTTACACACACCTGTAATCCAGTGAATTGCGAGGCTGAGACAAGAGGATCACGGTTCAAAGCCAGCCTCAGCAATTTAGCAAGGTCCTAAACAACTTAGTGAAACCATACCTCAAAATAAAAAATAAAAAGGGCTGGGGATGTGGCTTAGTGGTTAAGTGCCCCCTGGGTTCAATCCCCAGTACCAAAAATAAAACAAAAAAACCTAACATATTCCTTGATATCTGCCCAAATGAGTTGAAAACGTGTCCACACAAAAACCAGCATATGGATACTTATAACAGCTTTATTTATAATTATCAAAACTTGAAAGCAACCAAGATATCCTTTGGTAGGTTAATGGATAAATAGTGATGCATCCAAACAGTGAAATATTATTTGTTGCTAAAAATAAATGAGCCATAAAGCTATGAAAAGACATGGAGGAAACTTAAATATGTACTAGTAAGTGAAAGAAACCAATCTGAAAATGCTACAAACTGTATTCAAATTCTATGACAGCTATATTACTCAAATTATATGTAGCTCAGTGGTTGAGTGGTGGCCTAGCATGCCTGGGGTCCTAGATTTAATCCCCAGCACCAGAAACAAAAGAAAAAGGAAAGGAAATGAAGGAGGGAGGGAGGAGGAAGGACGGTAAGTAGGTTAAATGGATGGGTAGAGCAGGCAGTGGAGGGGAGCAGTTTTTTAGCTGGGCACAGTGATACACACGTATTGTCCCAGTTTCTCAGGAGACCAAACCAAGGGGATTGTTTGAGTTCATGAGTTTTGGAATAGCCTAGACAACATTGCAAGACCCTATTTAAAAAATAAAAACAAAAACTTTATGACATTCCCCATAAAGCAAACTATGGAGATAATAAAAATATCAATGGTTGTGAGGGTTTTACTGGAGAAGGTATGAAAAGGGAGAGCACAGAGGATTTTATAGGCAGTGGAACTATTCTGTATGATTCCATAGTAGTGGCTACCCGTCATTATACATTTGTCCAAACCTACATAAAGTACACCACCAGAAATTAATATAAACTAGGATTCTGGGTGGTAATGTATCAGTGTAGGGTTATCAGCTGTAACAAATGTACCACTCTGTATTAAAGTCTATTTTTTGAAAATAATAAAAACCCTCTGCTGATTGAATACAATGATGTACTCCGTCACACTTTTCTATTTTTCTGAGACTAAAGGAAAATTTGAGTTTGATTCCTTACACAGCAAGATATACCTTTGACACTTTGTTTCAATTTGTATAGTGAATTTTATTTATAAAAACTAAAATTTGTATTATGTTTCACTTGTATGTAGATGATATACAATAAAAATCAAGATGACAGCATGATTTCCACTATCAAGAATCAAGTGACTGATGTAAAAAATGTTATGATGCAAAATATTGATGTAATTTTGGAAAGAGAAGAAAGATTGAGTATCTTTATCAATAGAACAGATGATCCCCAAACAACTGTAAGTGATTCACATCTGTATTGATTTCCAAACAGTGCTCCAGGTCATGAGATTGCTGCCTTTAAGACAAATTGCTATGAAATAATCCTATGTCACAAGTCTGTGGTTTTATACAAAAAATTCTTGGCCATGGAGTGGGAAGAGAAGAAGGGAGTAAGTGGTAGGGGTGATATTGGCCAAATTGTATTATTATATTTTGTGCATGTACAAATATGTAATGACGAATTCCATGATTATGTACGATGATGTACCAATAAAAATGTAGGAAAAAATTCTTAAAATGCAACTAAAACATTGAGTAATTATGAAACAATCCAAAAATAGAAACCAAATAAATTAGAAGGTAGTTATTTCTATAAAAGAATGATTTTTTACATTATAAAACAGATTAGTCAACAAATAAAAGGGAAAGAAAGGGAGAACTTATAAACAAATGGAGTTAAAAGTTATATCAATTTTAATGTTGGATTCTTATTTAATGATTTCAATTAAAATAAACTGTGAAAATGAAAATTTATACTTTTGTAAAATAGATATTTGAATTCTGGATAGTAGATCACATTCAGGAATTATTAATTTTTAGGCATGATAGTGGTGTTATGTTTATGTTTTTTAGAAAGACATTATTTATTAGAGATTTGTACTAAAATGTTTAGGATTGAAATTATATCTCTCTGGCATTTGCTTCAGAATAACTGAAAAGCAAAATAGAAATTGAACAAAACTGGTCATCAATCAATAATTGCTAAAACTGGATGTTGAGTATATAGAGTATTAGAGGTTAATTACATCATTATTTTTGCATGTAAATACATATTTATTTTTAGAATCGTTAAATTAATTAATTTATTTATTTAAATCCAAAATATTTTATTTTTTTTCTGAGTTTAGGGTTTGATCTTGGGGAAGCAAAATTAGAAGAATTATCAGAGATTTGGTCACTTAATTAAGATTGCATGCTCAAGCATGGGTGCCTAAGAACAATAGTTTGTGACCAACTCAATGCTTGTATTACATCTCTCAGGTACAACATTGTATTTCTCATTACATCATTCTATCAACTTTTGTGTATCTTTGAACTTATCTATTAGAAGATATTTTGAAAACTAATTTGGAGCTGGGCACAATGGCATACATCTGTATTTCTAGCAACCTGGGAGGCTGATTGAGAAGGATTAAAAGTTCAAGGCCAGCCTGGGCAACTTAGACCCTGTCTCAGAATGAAAAATGAAAAGGGCTAGGGGTATAGCTTAGTAGTATGGCACCCCTGGGTTCAATCCCTAGTACAAAAATTTAAAACAAAACAAAACAAAAAAAACTATGTACAAAATGCCATGTGCAGTTGTAGTTTCATTTTTTTTTTAGTCTTTCTTGTGCCTTTAGTCTTTCTTTTTTTTAAGTGTTTCTTGTGCCTTTATTTTCTCCTAACCTTTGAGGCCACTAGGTTTGAATAGGAAGGCTATGTAATCTAATTTCTATGATAGGGCAGAATCTTTTTGAATGGAATTAAAATTCACATAACATAAAATTAATATTTTGGAGTATACAATTGAGTGACAATTAGCACATTTACAATGTTATACACCCATCACCTGTACCTAGTTCCAAAATATTTTCATTATCCCAAAATAAGGAAACTTCACATCCCTCAGAAACTCCCCAGCCTCTGGCAGTCATTAATCTGCTTTCTATCTGTGTAGATTTACCAATTGAGGATATTTCATTCAAACTGAATCATATGTGATCCAGATATAAAATATCACAAATGGGGGCTGGGGTTATGGCGTAGTGGTAGCGTGCTCGCCTAGCACGCGGGAGGCACTGGGTTCGATCCTCAGCACCACATAAAAATAAAATAAAGCTATTGTGTTCACCTACAACTAAAAAATAAATATTTAAAAATAAAATAAAATATCACAAATGACTATCAACTGATTAATTGATGGTATGTGGAATTTATTGTGGTATATGGAATATTAGAATAGAATTTTTTTAGCCATAAAAAGGAATTAAGTACTTACACATGCTACAACTTAGATGAAGCTCAGAAACATTCATTGATAGTCATTTGGATTGTTTCTACCTTTTGGCTATTTTGAATATTACTGTGAAGTTTGCTTTTTATATCTTATCTAGCATTTGTAGCTGATAATAGTAGCAGAGCTATAAGGCAACATAATCCATCATCTCAATGGAACTATTAATTTTTTTCCCACAGGAAAGGAGGTAACATCTAAATCCCAGTAAGCTGTGGCCCCCAAATGACTTCCTTTTTATAACCCACTGAGTAGAAGCAACTTAGTAAAAGATGAAATTTGATTTACATATTTTAAAACAATTTTTCTCACATAATTCTCACATAGCACACAATCATTCTCACTATTTTTGCCTACCTAAATTAATTTTATATCCCTTTTTCTCATGGTCTTTTTGTAAAATATTCTACTGAATAGTCTTAAAACACATACTAGTTTTTTAAACAAAAAGTAGTCCAATAAGCTGTCAGTCTTTCTATAGATAAATGTGGTGATAAATGTAAATTCAGCAGGTTATTGTATACCTTTATCTCTCAAAAATCCAATAAAATGATAAACAATAATTAAAATTTCAAAGTATAAATTACTTTGAATTATAAATTAGAATAAAAAAAGGGAGAAAAGACAGATGAGAAACATCAGTAATTCTGGAACTAGAGAATGGATATGAGTAGTTATTAGCCTCAGTAAAACAGAAAAAGCTAAAACAATATAGCAGGAGAAGAAATAGAGGGGCTGAGGATATAGTTCAGTTGGTAGAGTGCTTGCCTCACATGCACAAGGACCTGGGTTCAATCCCCAGCACCACAAAAAAAGAACTAGAAGAATTTGAGACACAAATAGATTCAGGCATTAGAACCTTGGAAAGGATCACAAATTGGAGCCACATGGTACTTCTAAAAGTAGACTTGTAGTATTAGCTCTAGAAATAAGAGACTGGGTCCTACTCCCAACCTGCGTGGGAAGAGAGTAGGTAACCATAGGAGGTATGGGCCAGCTGGAAATAAAGTAATATTAAGAAATAAACACAAAAGACACAGGAAGCTTTATGGGCTTTACACAGGGTGGAAGAAACCTAATGGGACTGATCTTAACAAAGATAAAAGCCCACAAATGCTTTAGTTATAGTGGAACACACCAAAGGGATTCAGTAAGGAGCTTCTTCAGAAAACAGGGTAAGAGTGGGGAAAACAAGTTGTTTGGGGCTTGGCAGGTTACGCATATCTCCAGGCAGCTTTGAACCTAGGGATGTGAGCTAAGGAAGGGCGCCAGCATGATCGGTGCTTTTTCCATCCAGGGAATTTCACCCAGGATTTCCCAGAAAAGCAGCCTTCCTGCCTTATGTTGGCTCAAATAAATTCATAGTTCATACAAGGCTTCCAGCAACTGGGTATAAAGTCTTTAAAAGGAACACATTAGCCATGAAGTCCCTTCTCTGCTGTATACAGCCAACAACTTCCTCTCCTTATTTCTGACAAAGAAGAAATTTTATCTTTAAAGACAACAGAACAAAGAAGTTCTAAACTCGGACATCAGGTGCAGTTGAGAACACAGTGATCAGCATATTAAAATCAGATGGACTAAGAATGCAGTGACTCATGAATGTCTCTCACACTCAAGTTTCACCCATACAGGAGATTAAGCCAAGGAAAAAGATGTATAGATATCCCCAATTAAATGGTCAGGTCCATATCAGTTTTCTACAGAGAAGTACACCAATGTCAGACCTTATTCATACTGAGTTCCCAGTCATTGTTTAGTAAATCAACAAGTCATATGATATTGAGGAAGGTCTCTATAATAATAATGATAAAGACCAAAAGAAATGGGTGGGAGAAGGAACTAGACAAAATAGATAATACAGGAGCAAAAGGCAGCATCATTTAAAAAATTCTCTAACATTTTGAGGGAAATAATAGAACATAGTATATACCTAAAAGGAGAACAGAAAACTATATAAAAATAGTCATAAAAAATTTTTTGGAGGGCTGAGGTTGTGGCTTAGTGGCAGAGTGCTTGCCTTGCACGTGTGAGGCACTGGGTTCAATCCTCAGCACCACATAAAAATAAGTAAAACAAAAATAAAGATACTGTGTCCATGTATAACTAAAAAATACTTTTTAAAAAAAGAACTTCTGGAAATTAAAATACTAAAATGTATTTTAGTACTAAAATGTAAAATTCAGTATACAATTATTGTAATATAAAGTTGAGGTTTTCTCTTAGAAAGTAGAGCTGAAAGAAAAAGATGATAAAGTCAGAATCAATGTAAGAAATATAACATGAGCAACAGAAGTTTTAAGAAAAGAAAATGAAGACATCAGAGTAATACAAGAAAAATTTCTAGAACTAAGTAATATTGTCTAGATTCTGTGAACAAAAGTCAGGATCATAGCTAGACATATAATCTTGCAATTATATAACCATTAAAAAGGAAAAAAGTGATTCTAACAGCTTTCAGAGATGGGAGAAAGCAAAAACAAAGATTTGGCAGTTAGAATGGCATCAGATTTCTCAATTAGCAATACTTAAAGCTAAACAAAAATGGAAAAATACTTTTTAAAAATTCTACTGGAAATTATTTTCAAACTAGATTTCTATACTCAAACTATCAACTCAGTACAAAGGTAGAATAAAGATATTTGTACGTATGTAAATTCTCAGAAACATACCTCCCACTGACCCTTTCTAAGGAAGTTTTTAGAAGCTATTTTCCACCAATAAGAAAGAATAAGTGAAGAAAGAAAAAGATGTGAGATTGAGAAAACAAAAAGACCCAACACAGAGAAGGATAATTCTGGGATATTAATGAAGTAATATTCCAAGATTAAAACTATGTAAGAGGGGCTGGGATTGTAGCTCAGCAGTAGAGCACTTGCTTCACATGCATGAGGCCCTGGGTTCAATCCTCAGCACCAAATACAAAGCAATAAAATAAAGACATTGTGTCCATCTACAACTAAAAGAAAGTTTTAAAAAACTATATAAGAGCCGGGCGCGGTGGCTCAAGCCTGTAATCCCAGCACTTAGGGAGGCTGAGACAGGAGAATCGCGAGTTCAAAGCCAGCCTCAGCAATGGCGAGGCTCTAAGCAACTCGGTGAGACCCTGTCTCTACATAAAACACAAAATAGGGCTGGGGATGTGGCTCAGTGGTCGAGT
>PVHX01009974.1:0-72913 GCA_004024805.1 Geosciurus inauris | reverse complement strand
AAAAAAAAAAAGTGACTATCCTCACAATTGTGTCCATCATGCTTTTCTAATGTTTTCTTTCCAGACCCCTGTGTTCTGTGACATGGTTTCAATGGCCTTCAACGAATCCATCGAGCGGGTTTTATTATTAGGGGGTGGGGGTATCGGGGATTGAACTCAGGGGCACTCGACCACTGAGCCACATCCCCAGCCCTATTTTGTGTTCTATGTAGAGACAGGGTCTCACTGAGGTGCTTAGCGCCTCGCCGTTGCTGAGGCTGGCTTTGAACTCGCGATCCTCCTGTCTCAGCCTCCCTAAGTGTTGGGATGACAGGCTTGAGCCACTGAGCTTCTTGATGAATGAGAGGCAGATCAGCTGGTTTGAGAACCTCTCTTTCCCCTCCATGGTGGAGGCATCATGTCCTTCCCACCACCCCTTCTCCCAGGCCCACCATTCTTCTGTAGGTGCCACAGCATTTTGCCACACGGGGTCCCCGGTGCTCTTCAAGCGGAAGCCACCCTCTGCCAGGGTGGAGCAAGATCAGAAGCCCAGGAGGCTCTGACACACCTCCCAGCCTCGCCACTGGCTCTCCCGAGGCCTGGGGCCAGTGATTCTGCCTCTCTGGGGAGAGGCACTGGGGAGAGCCGAGCTCAGCGTGGTGCCTGGTGTACGGTGGACACAGTGACAGCTCATGTCGTCAGCCTCCCTACTTCCTTTCTGAAAATTGGGGTTTAAAGCGGTGGCAGCTCATGAGGTCACGGGTGATGACACCAATGAAGTGCCCAGCCAACACCCTCAGTCAGTGGTATTTTAAATTAATATTTTTGTTAGTGTAAGGCGATTGTCTATGAAGCCCTCCATTTTATGGGAGATAAACCAGGCTCTTTAGGCCCAGGGGTTGATCTCCCACCATTGGCCAACCTCCATTCACCTCCCAACGTCCCCAGCAGAGGGGCCGTGGACACAAGTCCTACAGCAGCTATTCACGGAGACCACGTAGAGTGAGGTAGAAACGGCAGCCTTGCACCTGGGTAGCAAATGGACCCGGCTCCCTGTACTCCCTTTTGAAAGGCCAAGAACCCGCCTGCAGCACACTCCCTGCAGGAGTCCCGGCCCCTGCTCTCCTCCTGTTGGAGAAATTCATCCAAGTAGCACCGAATTTTTCAGGGACACTTCCTGCCAGACACCAGCTCTGCAGGAGTTGCAGCTGGGGTGACACTTGCCCAGCCTCCCTGTCAATCACGGTGGCCAGACTTATTGTTGGAGCTGATCAAGCCAGTTCCAGTCTGAGCTCCTCTCCAGAGCTCTTGTCTACTATGCTAAAGACGAATGACCCAAAGTGCTTAATAAGCATTGGCTGTGGTCTGATATGTGTAGCCACATGCACACAGAACAGAGCACGAAAAGTATATAAGAACGTGCAGGTAAGAGGTGGATAAAATATATGCACACACATGAACTTAATCCTCTCCCCAAGACTGATAAAGGTGCTTTTATCATGCCCATTTTACAGATGACAGGTCAAGCCCCAGAGATACCAGGTGGCTGGTGCCAGTGTCCATGCTCTTGTGAGGCTGGGACCTGGTAAAGGGTTAAGCATGGTGCCTGGCACATATCCAGTACTCAGTACCTGGTGACTTATCATGGGGGGCTCTGAAAAGAGCCCAGGGGTCCTCCTCCTCTTCCATCTTCTGGGGGTGGGTGGCTGGAGCTGGGTTATCTCACTGTGGCCTTTCAACCTCTTGGAGAGCTGGGGTCAGAGCTGGGGCAGCAGGCCTGCTGAGCGCTGGTGGGCTGGGCAGCATGAGCCGTGTCAACATGAGATGTCCCAGGAGGACCTGCTGGGACAGCCAGGGGCGGGGCCTGGAGCAGATCGAGGTGCAGGGGCCATACCCTGAAGCCAGCCATGCCCACCTGGGAGAACAGGGTGGAGGAGTCAGGAGAGGGTGGCCAGGGCCAGCGTCCCTTTCCCACCCTGTGCTCCACTCGGCTGCTTTAAGACTTTAGTCTTTATAACCTGGAGTTGTGAAGATCTGTCTTTAAAGAAAAAAAAGAAATGCAGAGAATTTTGAGCTCCCGTTACCCTGAGCTAACATGGCCTTACGTTACCCACCGTTCTCCCCTAGACTATCCACACGCACACACGGGATCTACCCCCATTTCAAAAACTAGTTTGCACCGTGTCAACTCGGCCATGTTTTTCATTACTATGTTTTGAACGTGCTTTCGGGCTACCTCATTCTTTTTAATAGTTGCATACTATTCCACACCTCGGATGTACCATCGTGCCCCAGGAGTTGGCCTAGGGAGGGACAAGCAGGACGCGTTTTTCTGATGTTATAAAGTACACTACAGTCAATACCCCTGTCCACATTGAGTACGTGCTGTGATCACACTCGTCTTCCTAGGGTAGCGTTCCAGAAGGGATATCAAGGATCAATGAATCCAGCCGATGCAAGATGCCTATTATTAAACTTAAAACTTCCATGGCATGTGCTATTGGAAAGCTGTTTAAGTCATGATATTCCAAACTCACTTTCCCAAAAAGGGAGGCTGATACATAAGAGGGCTTGGGGGCAGGGTAGGACGACAGTGTCCTAGAGAAGGGTCAGCTTTGTGGAAGATTGCCCATGGGGTATTGAAAGCTGCTCTGGTCTCCTTCGCAGAGACATATGGAACCTTGAATTGTCCTGGGCTGACCCACAGGCAATGACCCATTGTTGGGAACCACAGAAGCCCAGATCCTCGCCTGTAGGACAGACAATCCAGAGGCCCGATTCCCACCCCAGAGCTCCCTGCAGGATCCGGCCGAGGCTGGGCCTGCCTGAAATCACCTCTTGGGCTTCTCCCTCTCCATTATCCATTTCTCCTGGGGACAGTCCATCCCGTGCATACGAATCCTGGTCTCAGGCTGAGTTCCTCCAGAGCAGACCCTAAGGTATTGGTTATTGCCGAGCCCGTCTCAGAATGGGGCTGAATGTTTTCAGCCTTGAACATGCTCACTTGGGAAACACCTCTGTGTGGCCACTTGCTCCCTGCTGGACACCCAGGTTACCACTTTGCCACACAAGCCCTTCTGCCCATGACCATCTTCATGCTTATTTATCTCTGCTGACGGGCAACAGCGCTTCTACAGCTGTGGCTTGGTCTCTGCTTCATGGAGGCCCAAGTCCTGATGTGAAATGGGATAGTATTTCCATAGAACCCATGTTTCTCCTGTTACTTTAATGCCTGACATAAGTTATTGTACTTTGGTTGCTAATTACAAGGAAGCTATATGTTCAGTATATTTTCTGAGTTGTTTTGATCTGAGGCTGGTTGAATCAACAGATGTGAAACCCGCAGATCCAGAAGGCTGTTCATGCTACCCATCGACTCTTGAGACAGCAGAGAAAGCCTGCAAGTCAAGAAAGCTAGATTAGACTCTGCAGTCAAGAATGCCTCCTTGTCCCTCTTGCGGCAATAGGGCAGGGTGTTCATAGGCTTAGGCTGGAGATAGAGGGCTTGGGATGAAATTCAGAAGGCCGGGTCCAGACCAGATTGGGCAGGTGTACGACACGGCCCCGGCATGCTGAGGTGGGGACTTGGGGGAATCTTGATGAACGTGTTACCTTCAAGCAGGTCATCAGCTTCGTCTCCTAGGGACAAACGTATACTGATAGAAGCAGCAACACTTAACATTGAGATAGAGACTTAGGGTTTCGATTTGATAGTTAAAAGTTGAATTTTCAGGTCCAATGATTTCTGTTTAGAATTCACAGCATAAATTAAAATCAGTGATCTGTATTTTGTTAATTGTAAAAGTTAAATTGTCAATACACCCTGTTCTTGCATCTGGGGGGACCATTACAACTGCTCCCCTTCAGCTCCCCACCATGTTTTGCTAATTACATGGACTTATTTTGGAGAGTTGGCAGGAGGCAGTTTAAAAGTGGCAATTCCTTCTTGTCATCTCATATTGTAAGAATCCCCTTGAAACTCTGGTTAAGTCATATTCCCAACCACAGGGTAAGGCCAATTACTTTTCCAAGTCCTTTATTTTGGAATTTTAGATTTACACAGACAATATGGAGAGCCGAGACACATGGAACCCTCACCCCTAACATTAACATCGTCCACGGAATCACCAAAACCAGGACCCAGCTGTGGTTCATTCCCAGCAGCTCCACCGTCTTCAGTTGGACCACACCACTTTTTACACCTGTGTCAATATTTGCAGTTATAAAATCTCTTCCAGGACTCCTGTGTTAGCTTTCCATTGCTGCAACAAAAACACCTGAGGAAAACGTAGAGGAAAAGCTTGGGGGCTCAGTTTGAGGTTTTAGTCTATGGTCTACCTGCTCGTTGCAGGTTCGTGGCGAGGCAGGACATCCTGGCGAAGCAGAGCTGCTTAGCTCATGGCAGCCTAGCAGCAGAGAAAGGGTAAGGAGCAGGGACAAGATAGTCTGCAGTTCTCATTGGCAGTCAAGCCTAAAACAGCTTCGGGGCACAGTGCAGATCTAGATCGAGATCACCCCACATTGTACTTGCTCATCATGTCCCTTCATTGTCTGTGCCGTTTCATGACCTTAATGCTGTTGAACACCCGTCTGATTTTGCAGGATGCACTTCTATTGGGGTTGATGTGATGTGTACTCATGAGACTGGGGCAGAATCCTAGGCCCCCCATAGACCTTTTGAACTGGATTCCTCAGTTTGACCAGGCCCTTCGCCCAGTGGCTCATGTGCATGTCTGTAGTTTGAGCAGCATCATCTTAGAATCTTGCAGACCCTGGCACACAGGTGACAGCTCCTGGCAGGGCAACTTCTACCATGGTGCTTTGTGGTTCTCTTCTGCATCTGGTGCAATTGGAGGATGACGAGGGCGGGCAGAAGTGAGGGTCATGGAGGGAAGCTGGGGGCAGGAGCAGCAGCAGGTGGCTCCAGGGCGAGTCGGTGGGTGGGGTGGCTGTGTCAGCATGGCTGACAGATGAGCATGGTGCTCTGCTGGCCCTGGGAAGATGGATGAGTGGCAGCGGGGGCTGGACAGCCGCAGGGAGCAGAGGGCTCAGGGAGCAGAGGGCTCAGCGTGCGCGCCGTGGGTGGCAGCAAAGCCCAACTGCCCCGCACAAGGTCCTCTTTGCAGCTGTGTCCATGCCATTTTCTCAACTATTCATTGTGTTAAATAGTTTGGAGACATCAAGACATTCACACCGGTGCACAACCTCCATGGTCATTGTCCAGAACTCTTGGTCTTGCAAAATGGAGACTGCCGTGAGCACTGGCTCCCAGGGCCCTTTCTCCCACACTATTCCACTTGGCTGCTCCAGTTCCACCGGTCAACTTCCACAGTATTTGGCTTTCTAAGAAGCAGTGGAGAGGCGGCAGGTGAGTGGTGGAGGGAGATGACTTGCCCAGGGTGGGGGAGCAGCACACTCGTCAGGAGAGCTGCCCGGGTGGACGGCAGGACACTTCACCTGCCTTTTCCCCAATAGTATATTGAAAAAAAAGGCGGGGGGCTTAGATGGTCCCCTTTTGGTCCTGTTCCTTTCCTCCCCAGCCTGAGGTTAAGATCCAAATTCAAGAATTGTAATCTTTACATATCCCCAGCATGCACCTTGGTACCTATAAGATGGTAGAATGTTGCATGAACATTGACCGTTTTGTTCCTAATGTTTGAAAAGAACTAGGGAATCCTGGGGAATCCATGAAAGGAAGCTTTGAAATATAAATGTAGCTTCACTAAAAAAACCAAGCCAAACCATAAAACCCACATTCTCTGCAAATATAAAGAGATTCTTGGATTTTTGCTGGATCTCCATTCTTGAACACCCAGGACTGAGTACCACTATGCACTAAGCAGATGGCAAGGTTCCCTGTGCCTTGACTGACCTTTTGGGAGGCAGAGTCCAAGTTGCTGAGGCTGGCCTTGAACTTGCCATCCTCCTGCCTCAGCCTCCCAAGTAGCTGAGTACCTTTATAAACAAACTGAGTACTCTCTAATACTTTCGTCAATTGGGGGCTTTTGTGCTATGCTCTGATTAACCAGACAGCTGTGCAGGAACCCTGATGTTAGAATTAAAACCCAGGCTCTGCATGAGGCACTCCTCCCACTAAGACTTACCCAACTCAGTGAAGTTGCCGAGGAGTGGTAAGTGTGGTGCTCACATCCTTGCAAGCTCTTTCCCTCATTGAGCATCAATAGGACCTGTGGTTGACTTCTTGCCCGTAACACATGGCAAAGGGGTCAGGTGTGATGCCTGTGACTGTTACAGATGACAATCATGTCCATTTGCCAGCAGACTCTCCCCCTGGCTGGCTTTGATGAAGCTAGTTGTGTTGACAACATCCACATGGCAAGGACCCAAGGGCAGCCTCCAACCTCCAGCCAACAAGGAACTGGAGGTTCTCAATTCTACAGCCTGCAAGAGACTGGATCCTGCCAGTCACCTCAGGAGCTTGGGGCAGGCATGTCCATATTAGAACCTTCTGATGAGCCCCCAGCCGGCACCTTGAGTGCAGACTCAGACCCTGTTCCAGAGGCTTTGGGCTAAGCAACGCACTGAGCTGACCTACAGAAAAATATGTGCTGTTATAAACAGCATGGCGATCTGTGAAGCAGAATCAGCTGTGCAGACAGCAAGATGTTTGCCTAGTTTACAGAGGACGAAAACTAAGTTGAGAGAGGTGCACTAACCTTAAGTGATATCCCAGGCCACTGAGAAGTGACCCCACAATGGCCATCAGGCCTGGAGTCTGCTTGGGCAGAGTCTACCCAGCACATGCCCTTTCAGGTTTCTGTCCTTGGGAAATGACTGGCCCTGAGCACTTTCCTGCTCTTCCCAGCAACCCCGGGGAGCAGTGGGGGCCGGGGTTTGTAAAACAGTGTCCAGCTGTCAGCACTGGCATTTGTCAAAGGAAGTGGCTGGTCTCAGGCCCTGCCATGCTTCCCAAAGTGGACACTGCTTTGGAAAAGTGTGAACTACAAGCCTGTCAGCCTAGCCTGGGGAAGGAGGTGGGAGCAGAGCTCCCACACGGGACAGATAAGGGAGGCCACTGCTGCGGGAGGCTGGGCATCTTGCCTCTTGCCCAAGGCCAGAGGCAGCTTCTTTAGCCCAAGGATTCAGATGATGGAAGACCAGGGCATGGCTCTCTTCCATCATCTCCAGCTCTTCTTGTTCTTGGGACCCAGAGCTAGTGAGCCAGCGAGGCTGGGGGTGATGGGGAAGGGGACAGGCGAATGCCTTCTATGGTGCAAAGCAGTGCTGAGGACAGATGTGGCCAGGACATCTGCTTAGCTCCAAGCGGAGGCTAAAGGATTCCCGTTGTGGGGTGGGGAAGAACGGAGCGCACTTCCCGACCGAGAGAACAGTGACCAGAGCTTGGGGAGATGGACGCCCTCTGCAGAGTGGGCATCAAGCAGCTGACTCTGGTCAGGTGTAGAGATGGCCCAGGTCACCTAGTCTTGTGGGCCTGGTTTACAACACTTATCTGTTGCTGCCCCTCATTACATAGAAATGGGTAACTCCAGATAAAGTTCAAGAACACAAATAGTCCCCAAGCCACAGAAGGACAGTGACTTTGTTGCCCAGAAGCTGGAGGCAATGGTGGAGAGGCCCCTACACCTGCGTAAATCAGTGGCTGTCGCTATCTGAGCCATTACCAAGGGCCAGGTGGACCAGGCTAGGCTCAGGGACAGTGGCATCAATTCAAATAAAATCATGTGACTGAGCTTGCCCCCCATGAGCAGAATGATTGCTGCATAACAGAGTACCCCAAAACAGTAGCCAGAGACAAGCAATCACATATTTCTTATACCAGGGTCTGGCGCTGGGGCAGGGTTCTGCTGGGTGGTTGTTCTGCCATGAGATGTCAGCTAGAGTCTTTCACATGCTTATGTTTAGCTGGCAATTCATGTGTATAGTCTCTGCATGTAGCCTCCTCAGAGTGGCCCGGGCTTCCTTACAACATGGCATCTGGGTTTCTAAAAGGGACAGCAGCAGCTGCCAGTCCCTTTAAGGGCTCAGAACATTGACTCAACAGGGTGTGGGGGAAGTAATCAAGGCCCAAGGTCAGCCCCCACTCTGGAGGGGAGCACACCTCTTCCCCTTGCTTTGAGGAAAGGCAGATGCATACGGGAGGGTATGAGTGAGATAATACACTCACCAGTGGACACTCAACTTGGTAGATAATCATTTGAAAGGTGAGCAATGCTATTTGCAGTTCAGATGGGCGTTTGAAATGTAGGATTATTCCATCCTTGTGTATTAAGAACATCATCCCATCTTATACACAAGTCAGAATAGAGGTAGAATGACTTACAGCAGCTGGTTAGTGGTAGTGAGGCAGGCCAGAGACCCCCATCCCAAAGGCCCTTGCCATAATTAAGCTTCTCTCATGTTTACAAGTTATCAGCAGGATGTCTGCAGAAAGCACTGTGGCTTGAAGCTTCTTTTCTTATAAATGCCAGGTTTGCATACAAAAGGTATGATAGAATCTGCAAGCTTGTTGTACAAAAAGATGTTTTCTTGGTTAAAACTTGTGAAACCTGTGTGTTTAGTCTAGGGGTTGGAACAGCACTTGGCATGTGAACCTCTGAGCCTCCCTCCTCCCTGCCAGGTATAAAGTTTGAAGAATTTCCAAAATATGTCCAGAGGATGTTTCAGGTACAAGACACACTCTGGATGGGCTGTAGCCAATAAACCTGGTTCTGGAAAATTCCTCAGGTTTCCAGCCTCTCTCGTCCTTCAGCAGGGCTGGGGTCTGGAACCAGGTTGTGACTTCACACACAGCTGTTTTTGTAATAGTGCCTCAGATGTCAATCTGGGACTTGAGGCCTGTTTCTCCACAAATTGAACCAGGAAGCTAAAGGGATAGGAAGGTGGTGTTGAGCCTAGGATCCCTCAACCCCTAATTTGCAAGTAACAATTTGGTTATCAGATGCCAGGATTGAGGACAGCTAGCTTCAAGACAGCCTTTGGGCAGATCCACAAGACAAATGAAGCTTTGCATATCCGACCTAGGGGTGGAATCCCACGTTGGCTTGATTGGCAATTGTAATCATGGCTTTCCAGTAATCAAATGTGGCCCTCAAATCTCAAGCTTATGTCACTTCTTGATAAGTGTTCGGTGTCCAAGGACTGTTTTCACTCATGGCACAGCCAACAGCAGGAACAGCCTGGTGCGAAAGTTCCTCTTGCTTCCCAAGGCCCCCGAGAATGACTGAGCAACCCAGAACACTGCCCACCTGGTGGGTTTCCATCACAACTGTGAAACCTGGTGCTTGGTAGCCTGACAGAGCCCCGTGAAGGGCCAGTCAGACTGGAAACCTCCAAAACCGAGTCAAAATAAACCTCTAAGCTGATCTCAGGTGAGCATTATAGGATGCGAAACTGACGATGATTGGCCTTCTGAGTATATTTTCTCAGTACCTCACAGCTCCGAGGGAGCTGTTACCATCAGGCCCCTTTAGTATAGAAAGTTAGGAAATTAAAGTGACTTGTCCGAGGTCACAGTGGCCCAGTGGGGATTCCCCCCCAGGCCAACTCAGGCCCCGTGATTCCACAGGACAGAACCAGGTGTTACAGGATTGCTTGTTGTCCCCTTACCTACCAAGTGTAAGTACGGAAGTTAGATGCCAAAAGGAGGCCAACATCCTTGCGACATCACCTCCCTGGCTAGAATGCACGTTTTTTGGATGGCAAATCCTCAGGTCTCGGTCATGTGCAAGATGGCTTTATGCTAAGCAAGAATGGATAGGAGGTGCAGAACTTCGTGACACCCCATCCGATTCAGACGACGCACCTCTTTCTCCCACACGCCTTCTGTATGCAGGGGGAGGTGGAGGGGCTTGACTCCACTGGCCACATCCAGAGGGCCTTCAGGAGAATATGCCTTGTGGTGCTCTGACCGGAGCTAGAGGTGCCGGGGACAAGCTGGTGCATGTGGAGACACTGGGGCCTCAGACTGGCATGGGGACAGGCTGGGTCTGTGGGTGAAGGTTTCCACGTGTCTCAGGGGAGTTCTGGCTTTCCTTTCCTTCCCTAGCTTGAGGGTGGACAGGACGAAACATGACTGTGCACTCAATGGGAGGGGCCAACATGGGGCGAAGTGATGTGTCGCGATTGAGAACAGAGGCTTGGGGCAAGGGTGAGCTCTGAGCTCCCCAGCTGGGGTGGCAGAGCCAGGATCCAGCACCTATTCTGTCAGATGTCGTATGTGACAGAATGCTTGTCGTCAACTTAGCTGCTTTAAGGATCAAGTGAGATGAGGCCCACACGCTTAGTGGCCCTGGCTACGTTGCCAGGGGAAGTTTTCAAAAGCTTGGCATCCTTCTCCAGACCCCCTGATGGGTTCCCTTACCTCCCGGGCTCAACAGGTCCACACCGGGGCAAAGCCGCTGGGCCATATCCCGTGGCCCTGCCGCTGTGTTCAGGCCGGGGCGAGTACGCATCTCCATGTTACAGGTTGCCAGCCCCTCTCAGCTCCCAGGAGAAGGAGCAGCCCCAAGCAGGGTCAGCAGAGCAGAGTCACACTCTGCACACCTCCAGAGACACGTCCTGTCTGCAGCCAGTGGGGAGCAGCGTATTCTTCCAGGGAGGGACACCGTCTCCCCACTCCGGCACCTTGTGGGTGCTTCAAAGGAGCTTAGGGATGGCCAGCTTCGAGAGGCCCCTCCCTCAGCTCACAGGCCTCTCACCTGTGAGTCACATCTTGGCCTCCTCTCTGGCCTCCCTATTCTTGGGCTCATCTGTTCGACACTCCCCCCTTCCGGCTGGCGGCCCCGCAGTCTGTCTCGGGCGGGACGGCCAACCTCAGAGCCGGATGACCTTTCAAAGACACCAGGATTTGTTTAAGTTTTCAGAATTCACCTCTTCCTCCTTATCAGAGGCAACGAGGCCCCAGCTGGGGAGGCCCTTTGGCATCTTTCCCTGAATTTTCAAACAGATTGGGCTGAGCCTTGTCCAATGGGGTCTTGTCTCTAGGACAGAAAGAAAGGAACAGCGCTGAGATCTGAAGGGGGCGGAGAAGTTACCTGAAGAGGCCAACACACATTTCATTAGAATCCTGGACTTTGTGAAAACCTTGTTTTTTGTCCTCGTTTCAGTGGTCCCCATGCACATGGTTGCAACTTGTACTTAGTGTCTTTGGTACAGTTCATCTGACTCAGGGAGTCCACCTCCCTCTTACAGGTGATATAAAGGAGGCAAAGCAAGGCGTCATCCAGAGCCACACCCCACAGCGAGGACCACGATCAAACCGAGCTCCGAGGACACAGACGTCTGTACGTGAAACAGCATTGGGTCTGTGTTGACCTTACGGTGGCTTTGGGGAAGAGGCATCATCGCCTTCAGATACGATTAAGCTATTCACCTTCAAACCCAAGTCCGTGGCCAGCAGACAACAGTTACGGGAGAGAAAACGATAGCAACGAATACTGAACTGGCATGCGAGGTGCTGAATCCCAACAGCTCGGAAACAGGAACGAGCATTTTACAGGACAGGAAGGATAAGGCTCAGGGACAGTGTCCAGGATCAGTTCCGGAGGGAAGAGGTGTAAACCATAGCTCATGTCCTTGGCTGCTACCTCCCTCCCTGTGCAGGCCTCAGTCAGCTGCACCCTGACAGAGGTCGCTCTCGCATCCTAATCCTGCCGAGCACCCGGGGATGTCTCCACTGGGGCTGACCTCAGGGAAATACGCCTCGTTTTCCTCCTCCAGTCTAGAAGCCCTCCAAGTTCCCCTAGAAATCGCAGGGGCACTTTGAGGTGGGTGCAAACTGGCCTGAGAGGAAAACACCTTTGGAATAACTGAAGGACAGTGTCCCCACCACCTGAGCCAGGGAGGTGAGGGGTTTTCCAAACAGGAAGTCAGGGGAAGACAGGCACTAACCTGCCTGTGCTCGAGAAGCCCAGCAGCTCAGCCCTTGGGCTCCAAGGGGAGGGGGGCGTGGGGTCCTGCTCAGGTAGAAGCTAGAATAGCGGTTGGGTGGCCTCTAGCCGAGAGCTCCTGTCTTGGAATCTGGCTCCCTCAGCACGCGACACCCAGCCCTCTGCACCTAGAGGGTCAACTTGGAGCAAAAAGAGGAAGAGCATGCGATCGACAGTTCATCTCAGCCAGTTTTAGAGCTGCTCCGCCTGCTGCCCGACCTCACCCTCATTCCCTCCATGTCTGCCTCATGTGGCCTTCCAAGCTGCAGCAGGTCCATTTGAGGTTCTCGGTGTCTGGTGGAATCCAGTTACAGGAAAAGCAGGCTTAGAGACACCCTGTGTGCCAAGCTATGCTGGGCGAGGGTGCAGGCTGGAGAAGCCCCTGCCCCAAGAGGGTTCCCAAACCAATGTCAGCTACTACAGCGAGTAGCCCCGGCTAGGGTGCACAGGGCCCTGGGAGCATGTAGCCAGGGTCCTCGCCCAGCCCAGGGAGTGGCTCAACACCGATGCTGTTACTTTGACCTATTTTAGTTTTATCCATCTCTTATAATGGGTTTATTTTAGGCTTTGTTCGGAATATCATCCATTTGGAATTTTATTCTTGCCTGATACCCTGGTAGGCAGCAAGTGGGGATCCAAGAGCCACTGAGGTAAGGACAGGTCACATTCTAAGTGGCCCCTTAGCTGCTTCCCTAGACACACGGTCTTCAAGATTCTGGCTGTGGATCTCCCAGTTATACAGAAGAACCTCAGTCTTTGCATCTTACTGCCGGAACTAGATTTCTTAAATGTGTTCCTTTTTGGGGTAGGGGCACGTGGCAGTGTTCAGCAGGCTCCAGAAGCCTGACGCCATAAGCTTATTCCATTTTCCCCAAAGCTCCAGCAGCGAGGTGCTATTGTCTCCATCTTCAGAGGGACCAAACGGGCCCAGCAAGGTTGAGAGATGCACCCCGGGGGATCTGGCTGTTAACAGAGGTAGCACTTGGACCACATGGTCTAATTCTGAAGTATAAGCTCTACACAGCCGCAGGATTACCTTCCTGTATCCTTGAGGCGGCGGCTGGCCTTGGAATGGTCTGGAATAATACAAACCACAAAACCACACTGCCACCAGTTTAGGATAGCGTCAAACTCCCACAGGGAAAGTTATTCCCCACCCGGGGGAGGTGCCGCTCTGCACTGCGGTGGGGAGGTAAAGCCTGATGGACGGTTGAGGAAATTCCGATCCCGGAGGGAATGGTGTATTGAGTTCAGAGACAAGGTCCGGAGCTGCCTTGTCCAACAGCTGTGACTAGGTGAGCCTCAAGTTTGCTTATCCACGAAGTGGGGGTGTCCTACCACCCTCTCCCCTTAGGGAGATCAGTTTGAGGAGCAAATGAACATGGAAGAACTTAATTCAAAACCTCAGAACATTCTGGAATGTGGAAACAAGTCATTCCCAGGTAGGCGAATGTGGTCAGAGGTGTGGACCTGCAGGGGTCCTCGTGTACTCCTGTTGGGAACATTCATACCCCTCAAACCAGGAAACCAGGTCACCAGGTTGGTGACATTCCCTGAAGTCAACGTGAAGATCTCTGCACCTCGGGGCTGCATATCCACTCCCCATACCAGACACGGCCAAGGACGAGCACGGCAGCTATGCTTGTTGTAATCGCAAGCTAGAAACCAAATCCCCAAGGTCGAAGGGACACATGGCCCATTCTCATGATCAAGTCAGAATCAGGAGACTCAAACTACATGGCCTGGTCAATTCTGGATTAGGGAAGGGCCACAGTGGAGACAGATTCAAAGGCTAGCAAGTCCAGCAGGACAACAGACCACAATGGACAGGGGGCCTCTGGCCGCTGTGTCCTAGCACACCACAGAATGGAGCTGTTAGTGGTCACTTAGATCAAGCCCTCACCTCAGGCAAGATTCTTTGGCAGCGTTTCCGGGATGCTGTGCCTGACACCAGTCCAATGAGATGCTTAAAATCTGCACTTGTGCACGTGGCAAAGACCCTCCCTGGGGACCCTCCGTCCAGGGCCACTCTTAGTTCTGCTCCCTTGGAGCCACATGGGAAGCTTTGCAAGATGGCAGTCCTGGGTCAGACGGCTCGGATCCAGATGTGACCACATACACCTATGCCACGTGGGGCAACTGACTTGAACCTTTAACTTCCATCTCCTTGGACAGGTGAGATCCACCTTAAGGGTTGTGTTGGGGGTTACAGTCAGGTATGTCATCTGTTTGGCCTACTGTGAGTTTTTACTCGTGGTACCCACATTTTGCCATACATTAGAATCATCTGGGGAATTTTGATATGTGCTCACGCCCACGTGTCACCTCAATGCCTTGGGGTAGAGGTCAAGCATTAATGCTTCTTAAAAATCCCGTCGAGCAGCCCCGTTTAGGAACTGCTAATTATAATTTCCTCAACATCAGGTTTCAGATACGTCAAGCTTCCACCCGGGGAGCCTGGTCATCGCTCAGTCTGATCGCCCATCTTCCATCTGCTCAGGCATGCAAGACAAACTCCGCTGCTCCAGGGGTGGCCTGTGCTTCTTGGCAAAACCAAAAACACTGCCAGCCCTCCCACTGCAGCCAGTGGGACCGAATAGCAGATGCTCAGACTTGGGAGGCTGCCTTGACTTTTCCTCTGCTACACTCGTCAACTCTGGCAGCGTTCCTTCTACTGTCCCTCACTGCTGTCCATTAAGGAGGGAAGAGGAGCCATGCTCACCCAAGCCACTGTCCTCTCCCATCTGGAGAACAACAATCTTCCGCCTTCCCAGCCTCCTTTCCAGTCTCCATTCCCAGGCACTAGCCACATGGGTCGTCTAAATCCACCTCTCTGCATTAAGTCCTCAAGGGCTCCCCATTGCCATATGGACAAAGACCAAGCTCCCATCAGCATCCTGTAAGACTGCTACCAGCAACTCTAGCCTCATCCTTCCTACTTTTTGAATTTCCAGTCGCTAATAGGTTTTAATTCCTTGAATGCTTCAGCCCCAGGACCTTTGCACATACTATTTTGATTTCACTCAGCCTTCTGAGGCTTCTGGCTAGTTTATATACTTCCATTGGCCATTTCTTGGGCTTTTTCTGGCTGTCTTCCCCCAACTAACAGCTGATAGAAACATGCTTGGCACCCCATGGAGGCCATTAAGTACTTTCAGTATTAGCTCATTGAATCCTGTGACACAGGCCTTCTTACCCCACTTTACACATGGGAAACTGGGGCACAGAGGTTAAGCCTTTCCCTTAAGGTCACATAGCTAGTGAATGGCTGAGCTAGAACTTGAACCTGGGCAGTCTGGCCCAGAGCCTTTGACCTCGGCACGATCTTGCCCCTAGGCAGAACAGCTCTTCTGCTGCAGCTGGGTCACGGCCCTCTAGGGCTCCTAGAGCTCTGAACATGCTCGACATGCGATTTTTGGATAGATCACCCTCCAACGAGGAAGGGCGGGTAGAAGCATATCTTCCAACGCATCCCTACATTGGTTCCAGCACGGACTGGTGGAAGCAGGGGTGGCCCAAGCTTGGGCAACAGGGTTGTGCCGGTCATGAGACTACACGCGTATTCACACCTGTACACGGTGTGCCCTTCGGTGGAACCACGTCCTCGCCTCTTTAGAGGAAGCCATCCTATGCCCTGCCCCCTCCCCAGCCAGCTCGGGGTCTCTGAACAGGACCCTAACAATTCATCAGGGGACGTCAGACTTCCAGAGCCGTTTGGGGCATAAATCAAATGGAGGAGGAGGAAAAGTTTTTAAGAAGAGGTTTAAGGAAAGGTAGCGAGGAAAGAAATCGGGGAAGGGGGTGGGGAGAAAGCCATGGAAGGGGGATGAGATCAAAGGAGAAACTTCATCACAGATAAGGGAATTATTTATTTTTCCTGCTCTTGGTCTCTGGGCTTTTGAGGGCTCCATGCTGATGTATTTGGATGGCGCGGGGCCGCCGGCTGTAGAGGCCACCCCGGCCTCGGCTTGCGCCCAGCCCCCCAGGCACGCTGGCTTCGTCAGCGGCAGCTGCCCCTCCTGGCGGCCGGCACGCCTTTTGAAGTTGGTCCTGCTGGTGCTTGTCCCCCTCCATGGAGGGGCGTGTGCGGGGCTGGCAGCCACAGCCGCCCGGGTGGGGCGGGAGCCAAGGGTCCCCTCATCACTCATGAGGCTGTTTATTTGGGAACCAGAGTCCCCCTTTCTGCAGTTATTACTCAACGTCTACCCGCGATGCTGCCCCATTCCAGGGGGGCAGGGCAAGAACAAACGCCCTACCACTTCTGTGAGGCTCCCATCTTGCTTGGCCTCACGGTGCACTTGGCTTTCAGAGGATGAATAGAGGTCAAAGGCCCCAAGATACGTGGCCAGTCCCAGGAGGCTGCAGGCAGTGCCCACGGGCCAGATGCCAGCACTCAAATTCTAGTTGCTTCCACCACGGCGTGGCCCTCCCAGGCAGGACGACTCCAGATCAAGTCCATCCTGTGCCCGCTTTACAGGTGGAAAAGTCGAGGCTCAGATGCTGCCGTCCACCAACTGGCCTAGGTGTCTGAGTAAACCCACCTATTCCTACGATGGCGACTAAGGGCTTGCGGGCTCAACCTGGCTCATCTTCCTAAGGATCAACTCTCCTGGATATTCTAGTTAACTGATAAGAGCCAAGGACACCACCTCATCACGTTTTAATCGACTGGCTAGTTAGTGCCAATATGCGAGCCGTCATCTCAACGGGTCGTGTTAAGATTGTGGATAGCGTCGCCGTTGACTGGAAAAATCATCACGTTCAAAGACGACGACCATCGTGTCCCCAGTGACTGTCGGATCAGCCACCACCATGCTCTACGGGGTGTAGGGATGCAAGACTGAGTCAGAAATGCCTAGGCTGAAAATCCAGGTTGGCACTCGCTGTGACCTGTGGAGCACGGAAACCAGCTGCCCTGCTTCCTCGTGAGCAGTTGGCATCGAATAGATCCTCCTTCCAAGAGGCCTTTGTGGTGACTCGGGACACACACGGTGTGCTCGGCAGTGTCCTCAGCCCCATAAGTCTTTGCTCACGTGACTCTTAGAACAAGTGTAAGATACATACCAATACCCCCATTTTACAGGTGGGGAGATGGGCTCAGGCGAACACGGGTATGTGGCCTGTTTCTAGGGGCGTGTAATAAGTGGGTCTTCAGAAACTGGCTGCTATTAAGCCTCTAGCGTTCCTGAGGCTTTAAAAACGGTTCCTAATTGCAGTGCAGGGGCTGGCCCGTCCTGTGCCCTGTGGGGAAGGGTACTGAAATGCAGGCAGAGGCATCCCCCCGGAGACACCAGAGCAGAGAGGAGGGCTCCAGGCACAGGGCCTCTGAACAGTTACCCACTTTTGCAGAGACCCCAGGGCACTGTAGGCCCTACAGGGATGGGGCGAGGGCTGTCCCAGAGGTGCTGCTGCCGCCATTCGGGTTTGAGTGAATGGCACTATGGTCCATGTCCCACCATCCTGGGTGGCCCCTCCATGCCCTGCCACCAGATACCAGGACACCAGGCCTCATGGGCACTAAGGCAGCTGGGTTGACGTTGAGTATTTAAAAGTTTTCACTCTTCCAAGAGGCCATTCCAGAAGAGCGCGGCAGCACTCGTTTCTCAGACGGCTCTTACACCTTCCCTTCATCTAACCTGGGCCTCAGGATACTTCTGTAGAAGGCAGGAAGCCCGATATTTGATAGCATCCTGTTTATGTGGCAGGGACCAACAGGGGATCTCAGCCACCTGCCTCCCCTCTCCAGCCCTCGGAGGGACCCTTGGCTTCTGCCGAGAGACTTGAGGGAAGCCCTTCTCTAAAAAGGAGCCGCTTTCAGACCATGTCTACCAAGACTGCCACAAAAGCCCACGGGCAGAGAGGAAGGCTGGTGTGCCCAGTGCTCTCTGGGCGAGGGGGCCGTGCCTGGTTTTGATTTAGCCATCATTTACTCAGGAAGGCATATTGCCACGTGACCCCCTGGGTTGGCGTGGGAGCCGGCAGCCCTGCCAGCCCGGATATTGTCACGTCAATGTGGCACACGCTCTTGCCACAGGAGGATGCGCAGTCTCAGGACGCTGAGTGAAACAGATGCACTATTTATCAAGTTCTCTATTATTCTCTGGAAGATACTGTCGCCAGTCTTTCAGACCAGGCAGCCACTCAGAACACTTAGGAATCAGACCCAAGGCAGAGGTTTCAGATGCCTCTCCCTTTGGGGTTGACTATTGGGGAATCCTTGAGTCCCTACTGGAAACAAAGTTACCGCCGGTGTCTGCCCTTCTTTCTAGCCCAACTAGAGAACTTTCTAGATGCGATTCAAGAAAGTTTGGCACTCCATGTAAGAGTGGTGGGAGTCAGGAAACAGCTATCATGAAGTATCAGGTCTTATGTTTTAAATCTCAAGATCACTTAACTCTTACCAATTCTTAGAATCGGCAGATAAAATAGGCTCAGAGCATCTCCCAAGACAGGTTTCCAAGTCCTTACAGCTTAGGACACAAAAATGTAGAAATAGGACACAATCTGGCGTCCTTTGGGCTACAAGGTGCCCTATAGGGCTCTCCAAGGGCAGTGGCCTCGCCCGCCTGGTAGATTAGCCCCCTGCGTGTCAGAAGCACTTATGTCCTGGTTGACAAAATCCTGGCTTCGGGCTGTATTCTCAAAGCTCAGGATTGGGGAGTTTCCCAGTTCTTTGTGGTTAAATGGGAGTAGGGAGACATCTTTGATCTCCTACAGCCAGGAGGTGCTGGGAAGATCTCAGTGGGCCAAGGTGGCAGGTGGTCCTTGCTCATAAGCGATGAATTGGAAGGGGCCTCAGCACATTTCCTGCTACCCTTTCATGGAAGGTGGCTAGGTCTCTGGCCAAAGCACCCTGAAGTCTTCAGACACCTGCAGAGGCTGGACAGCACCCAGTCCCCCAGCGTCTCAGGCTGCTCCTGCACGCATGGCCTTCCCCTCCCCATGGAGGTTCCTGCACATTTAGCCCAGAACCAACTAGCACTCATTTCTCCTGTCTACAGTCAGACAAACCTCAGTATCCATCTAGTATACTTTTGGAATAACGTTAGAGGGGGCTGGAGAAGGTGGCCAGGATTCCATCGTCTTTGTAACTTTTCCGTAAACCTAACGTTAGCGTTGTGTGTTACCATGTAGTTTGGCATGTGAAGACAAACATTGGTATGTTACTAATAGACCAACTCGAGTGTAGTAGGATTTCATCAGGGTTTCTTCTAGTGCTGGTCTTTTATCATCTGGGGATTTGATACAGGGCAGCACATTGCACTTAGGAGATTTCTAATGCAATACAGGGTTATACTTAAGTTAGGCCACACACACGAAGTCAAAGTCTCCCTTGGCTTTCTGTCCTCTGCTGGGTGAAGTTTGGTCTGGCCTTCCAGATCATCTCTGCATCACCCCATATAGCACCTTTAGCCAGTAGTGCAAGTTTAGTATCAATGAACTGAAAAGAGCATTCAGTTCCTCAATCACCTGGGGTACACTTTGAGTTCATGCTTGTTCACATTGCTAGTGGCCCCAGCTCTGGAAAGCAGACTCCCAACTCCATTCTAGACCTTTGTTTCCTACAAATATGTAAGTCTATCCCTGATTGCTTCACACTTGTGAGGCAGTGTAGACGACTGCTTACTGAAGCGATTTCACCCGGAGTGTTTTTGGAGATCTGTGCACACCAGCACCTCTCCATCAGCCTCACTGAGCTGTGTATCAGCCCGTGGGGGTGGACTTGTAAGTCACCCCCCTTGATGGGCACTTGTCATTCCCAATTTATTCCTGGAACAAAAATTTACATGGAACACCATTCTTCATTCTGAGAAAGCCTAGGGCCGATTTAACTTGGCATGGGCAATGGCCTCAGCCCCCCTAACCTGAGTGGGATGGGTTGCGAGAGAGACTGCAGTCCTGTGATGCAAGATGCCTGGTTTGCCCAGGTCTTGAGCCCCTTTAGAAAGCAGTGGGCTAGACATCCACTGGCCCCCTGCAGGCAGGACAGGTTGATCAGACCATCAAGTTGCAATGAACTGGCCCCAGGGCTTTGTGTTATGTAGTTTGATTGGCAGCTCCTGGTTGTACAGTGCAGCCACCCGTTTCTATTCGCTGTGCAAAGGCTCTGTCATGCATCTAGTCCTCAGCACCCCCGGCTGGTTCCATCATCGTCATTTCACAGGTAGGGGAGCCGAGGGGAAGGGTTCAGGAACTTTGCCCCATTTTCAAAGAGATCCCAGCTGCTCAATAGCAGAGCTGGGACATGAAATTGGCTACAAGTCTACAATCCTAGCACACCCCGCAGCCTGTCCCTCCCATGGGCCTGCATGCAGACGGTACTAGAAGTTTCCCTTGTGTCCCCTACCCTGTGTCCCCTGGGTTTGCACTTCTTACCACGGAATCCTAACCTTCCTACGTTACTTCTCGCTAAACCCCCGGATGTAGCCATTCTCCCACCTAAACCCTGTTCTTATTGCCTGCGGCAGAAATCCAGGCTCATTTCTGTGGGAACCAGCTCCATTTCATGGAGGACTAGAGACAGTAGGCGAATGCTCAGCCTGCATTGGCCCCGCTGTGATCTTGGGCAGGTTGTACTTGGTTTATGTTCCCGTTTGATATAACAACGGCCAGGTTGTGCTGCTCTAGACAGCACCAAGTAACTGGGGAATCACAGGCCCAGGCTTTGGACCCTGCATCTCAGCATTTCTGATCAAATTCAGCTGGCCGTTCAGCCCTGTGGCTCAGACGTGGGGTCCGCAGCCCTACTGAGACAGGGTCACTGCTGGCTGTGTAGCAAGGTGTTCAGGGCCCCAAGCGAGACAGGCCTCTCCTATAGCACAGGCCATGGGGCCCACCTGTAAAGCTTCTGTTACATCCTCAGCCTTGTGTCTCAGATATTATGGCTTCAGTTCTATCCCATTTATCAGATGGGATGACTGGGCTTTTGCAAGAAGTGGGTAAGATAATGGCAGAATCCCTTGGGACATTTTTGTGTGCCCAGAGGCCAGGGCCCAAGTTCTAATCCACTGCAATCAATCTGAAGGCTAGAGCGCAGGCCTCTGGTCTAAGTCTCCAGAGATTGGATCACAGATCAAGGAGCCATAATCCTGAATCAATTTCCTACAGTTGTTCTACAGGCACCTTTTCAAGGAGTTTATGAACTAAGGCATCGTTTAGGATTCCTGGAGTGTCATATGCAAATATTCTCTGCTTGTCATTTCTGTTCCATCCTGGTTAAAATCAAGTCCCTCTCAGGGTGTCCCTAGTGGAGACGCAGGCCAGTCACTTCCCTGTTAGGATGGAAACCTGCATCCCAGCTCCCGGGATAGTATAAGATTCTATGCTGCCAAAGCTCCTCTGCTTTGACAAGTTAAGCTTTGTCAAGTGCACAGTATGAACCAGAGACATGTGCACGATGATTGTCTTGTGTCAGAACACATTTATCCCCTGAACAAAAAACGTATGAGAGCCCTATATGTATAGAGTTATAGCTTCTTGGAGCTATTGCTGTGCAGACTTTGATCTTTAGATCCCTCACTTTTCTTATGAACTATCTGGTTATTAAATCAGGCTCCTGATTTAATGTGCTATGTTCCTTAAAGGCTGCAGACTCACCCTGCAAACTAATCAAAGTTACCTGGATGCAACTAGTAAGAGCTCCCATTTGTCCTGTTCTAATGCTGCTACCCAGAATTCAGTGTTGATATTTTGGTGCGCATCCTTGGAGATTAGTGGTTTCTAACTGGAGGGGGGTTGGCGATTTTGTCCTGGGGACATTCGGCAATATTCAGTTTAGGTCATCACACCTAGGTAGCGTTACTGGCATTGGTGGGTAGGGGTCAGGGATGCTGCTCAGTAGTCTACAATGTTTAGGACAATCTCAAATTAGCCATCCCTTATCACCATTGTTGAGGGCAAGAACCCCCGTTCTAGAGAAATCCTGTGCACGTGCAAGTCCATTCACAGGCAAGCACTTTGTAACTGTTCTGAATTTTGCTCGTTTGCACTTCATAGTGTGGATGTATCATTCTGTCACATGCGTATACCGAAGAACATTTAGGGAAAAAAATGACAACTGAATATTTACAAAAGGTATTAAGTCTTTGCGCCCTTGCTCAGCAAATCTTCAGTTCTGAGTGGCTGACGTGTTTCTCCTGAACAAACTAATCCTGGAACAATTCGTGGTCGGCCCTGATCTGAACCATTTAGCCCTGAGGGCCTCAGGAACTCTCAAAGGCTGGGGCACATGGGCTCTGGGGGCTCCCGGGTTGCAAGCCTGAAGTACACGTGAGTCATGGCTCTGAAATCCACCTCAGGTGCCAGCTGAAAGCAGGCTTTGCATAATCAAGTTGACAGATGAAGCTGGGCCTGCCCTGCTAGGGACAGGCTCATCCATATCCTGGTTTAGAAGAAATATTGCATTTTGAAAGAGGAAAGAAACATATTTAAGAGATAAAGAGAGGAAAGAGTTTTCTGGTCATTAATTATAATAAAATGCAGAGGGAAAAATTCACTTTAAAGGCATACTAAAGCCCTGTAATCTTCAAAGAGATAGAGGCTCAGCTGCCAGGGAAGAGAAACCTTAACCAGGAGGCCAGTTTCCAACTGATCACAAGCAGCCATGGCGAGGCCCCCAGTTAGTGGCGAGACGCGTTGGGTTAGGAACAAGTATGTTTTCCTGCTTAGCCAATGTCAGCTGCTCAAATAAAACCCGGTACAACGGGAAGTGCCGATTTTCAGGTCTACCCAGGACTGTCCACCACTGCTCTTGGACAGTCTTCAAATTCATCTCTCCAATTGGGACCCTACGTCTTTAGGACAGTTGCTTTAACTACGTCAGCTTACTGCAAGCCAAGAACCTAGGTCCAGTGTCGCCAGACTTATCGGTCCTGGAAGCTCTCATGTCAGATGTCTGTTTGCAAAAGCCAAGTTGACGTGCGTGCAGCTCAACATGGCCTTACTATAGCCAGGTGGCCAAGGGTTGGAGGCCCTGGAAGTGTTGGCCCATCTAGAGATGTAACCATGAATGCCATGGTATCGATGGCTGAACATGGCTTTGTCCAAAGTTCTTGGCTTGCCTGAATAACCAGTGTCAACCACCCGAGTTTCTTTTAGGGGCTTTTTAGGGGGCTGGGTTAGGGCAGGACATTGTTCTCCCCACTTGAAAAACACTTAGGGCACCATAAGACGGCTTAAAGGAAGGTCTTTGGGGAACTCAATCAGCAAAGAGGCTTTCCTAACTTTTTGATGGTAAAATATCTTGAATGATCCTGGAGGGTAGGGAACATCCTGCCCCCAACAATCCCTCCCAGTCCTCAGCTCCTGCCTGTTCTGGTGAACAATGGTTTACTTTTAACACTTGCATTTCAGACTCCTGCTTAAAAAGTGAATAGAAAATGAGATTTCACTAGTAAGGCAAGTTGGCAAGGACAGGTTACTTCATGATTTTTGTTCCTCTTATATAAACACATGTATGGGTAGGCTGGACCAGGACAAGCATTCTCCTGGGACCAGCTCCTGACTGGTAACAGCCGTTTTGCAAATCTCTTCTGAGTTCACATGCAAAGGACTTCCAGGTGTTCCTTTGGAATTGTCATGGTAGAAGTATTTACACTATGGAAATTGGTAGACACACGAATCAATTTCTCCTGGAAGGCTGGTGGTTTTCATGAAGTTAGTGGCATGCTGGGAGTGTTAAAGAGGTATTAGACACTTCAACTCAGTGAGAAAGTTATAGGTGGTAAGTTGAATTCCCTGAGGTGGGGACAGAAGATTTGGCTACCCCTTGGAGGTATCGTGCTGGAAACCTCTGCTGACCCATGGAGAGCTCTGGCCCCAGGATGATCTCCCAGAACTACCCTAATTTGGAGTAAGGTGGGCTTTGTGCCCTCCCTAGACCAACCCTGGAATGGAGGTGGCCCTGGGAAGAGGGAGGTAGGTGAAATTGTTATCTGCATCTGAGGATAATCTCTGGGGAACAGATCCACAAGCCATCACCCCACACTTGCAGCACCTAGAGGAATGTTGGCTCAGCCCCAAGAGGAGACAGGGTAGCACATTGGTGCCCTCTACTTTAGACTTGAAAGGGAAAAGTAAGCTTACTTGAAGGAGCCCAAGCTAGCCTGCTGGAGAGTGATGGCACACAGCCTGCCTCTCCCAGCCAAGACCACCCTTAGTCAGGCCACAGCAAGCTGATCCTTGAATGTGAGAGCTCACGTGCAGCCCGGGGCTGTGTACCCAGCCTCAGCCAAGCAGGGGTGTGAGTCCAGCAGAGACAAGAACCACCTTCCTGGGTTCCCTAGCACCAGCACATGCGTGTGCTTATCCCTCAGGGACTGACCACTATGAACATGGTTGGTCCATATTGAACATGGTTGGTCCATATTCGAGGTTCCCAAGGAAGTCTGGCATCCCGCGTGGTGACGGAGCCCTCGAGAGAAGCAGCCTTGTGGAAGGGGTTAGGTCACTGGGACCATTGCCCTCCAGAGATGGATGCCATCCCACGGAAGCTGCTGGAGAATTCCCTCTGGCTTCCTGTCTTGCTATGCCATCTCCCTCTCATACACGCTCCTACCCCAGAGAGCAGGGGAACCTGCGTACACCCACCTATTTGAGTTGTCTCTTGGTTCCAAGTGGCCACTGCCAGCCCTTTCCTCCGTGGTCACCAACTACTGTTGTAAAAGCCCAGAACTTCTCTAGCTCCAACCTGGTGGCTTGAACTTCTGGCCTCTGGTAGTGCCATTTCCCCCCTCCAGCCTTGACAGTGATTGTAGAGATCAACTGGTCAATGATCTCCAGGGTGTGTGGGGGGGATCCTCTTACTTGTTTGCTATGGCATCTCTAAGGGCTTTGCTATTGCTTCTCCATATTAAATTTATTTATTGAACTTCTTGGCATTTTCCTTCTGGCTGAGGCCAGCGATAGACACCATTGGGTCATCTGTGAACACCTTGCACCAATCCAGGGCACCTCCCACACAGTCTCCCCTTTAAGTTATACAGGGTAGAAACAGTTTTGCATTAGATGTCCAGCTTCTGGGGATTTATCAGCAAATATTGCAGAATCCCAGGCCTTGGAGCTACGAATTCCGAGCAGGGAAGACAAATGCAATCCTAGTTGGTGATCAGTGGCATGGAGAAAATACAAGTAGGGGACAGGATTACAATGTTAGGTATGATAGAAAAAGGTCTCATGAATACGGCACTTGAGTAGAGACAAAGTAAGGGAATCATGCCACGCTGGAGAACTGCATTTCTAGAGAAATGTCCAATAGCAGCTTTGCCCATTGTTCAATAGCTAACCCACCTCCACATCCTGAGGTCCAGCCTCTGCTGACTTTTCTTTCAATTGAAAGAAAGCCAGGGGACATCTGGCACAGGCCAGAAGTCAAACAAATCTGGTCCAGGTAGGATGGGAAGCCATGGAGATGGGGATTGACATCAGATGTCTTATAAGACCTAGTGATTGTGCCTTCTGTCTTCCCTTTGGAGGAAGTGAATTCCCACTCCCCTCTCCTGCCATGGAGAGAACCAGGGTGTTATCTATCCCTCCCTTAACACCTATCCTGGGGAGCAGTCAAGTGAAGCTCTCAGGCCTAAGATCTCACTGATGTGTAGAACCCAAAAACGTTGAACAAGCAGAGTAGAATGGTGGTTAACAGGTCAGTGGTGGTTGAAGAGGTTGTTCAAATACGCAACTTCAGATACAAAGAACAAGTTCAAGAGATCTATCGTATAACATGAGAGTCTGTTAGCAACATTGCATTCTTGAAAATTGCTAAGTTGATTTTGCTTTATCACAGAAAGGAATGCCAGGGAGATGCATTAGCTTGGGTCAGTCCTCAATATACATGTTTCCAGAACATGTTTTGGTCAATTTAAAAAAAATTTAAAATTTTATTCTACTTTAGTTATATATGATAGCAGCATGCATTTTGATTCATTGTACACAGATGGAGAACTTTTCATTTCTCTGGTTGTGTGTGATGTAGAATCACAACATACAGGTGGTCATAAGGCTAGGGCTATGATGTCCATCATATTCCACCATCTTTACTGTCCCCCTGCCTCCTCCCACCCCGGTAACCAAAGTTCCTCCATTCTTCCCGTGCCCTCCACCATATTACGGATCAGCATCCACTTAGAACATTCGGCATTTGGTTTTTTGAGATTGGCTTACTTAGCATGATGTTCTCAAAACTCCATCCATAATTTTATTTTATTGCTGAGTAATATTCCATTGTATATACTCCAGTTTCTTTATCCATTCATCTATCAAAGGGCATCTAGGTTGGTTCCACAGTTTAGCTATAGTGAATTGAGCTGCTATAGACATTCAAGTGGCTGTGTCACTGTAGTATGCTGTTTTTAAGTCTTCTGGGTATAGACCGAGGAGAGGGATAGCAGGCTCAAATGGTGGTTCCATTCCAAGTTTTCTAAGGAATCTCCAGACTGCTTTCCAGATTGCTGGTGGGACTACGAGTTGGTACAACCAACGTATGGGTGTGCCTTTTCCGCTACAACCTCGCCAACATTTGTTTGTATTCTTGATAATTGCCATTCCGGGGTGAGATGAAGTCTTAGAAATGCAAATCAAAACTACCCTAACTGCTAGAGATGAACATTTTTTCATATGTCTGTTGATCGATTGTACATCTTCTGAAGTTACTGTTCAGCTCCTTGGCCTGTTTTTTTGGTGTTAAGTTTGAGTTCTTTATATGTCCTGGAGATTAATGCTCTCAGATGTGCATGTGGCAAAAATTTGTTCCCAGAGTGTCGGTGCTCTGTTTACTTCATTGATATCTTTTGCCGAGAAGTTTTAGTTTGAATCCATCCCATTCACTGATTCTCAGTTTTACTTCTTGTGCTATAGGAATCTTGTTAAGGAAGTAGGGTCCTAATCCAACATGATTTGGTTCTATTTCTTCTGTGAGACCAGAGACCCAGCACCTAATTCCCAGGTCCTTGATTCACTTTGAGTTGAGTTTTGTGCATGGTGAGAGATAGGGGTTTAGTTTCATTTTGCTGCACATGGACTTCGTTTTCCCAGCACCATTTGTTGAAGAGGCTATCTTCAGTGTACATGTTTGGCTCCTTTGTCTAGTATAAGGTAACTAAGTGGGTTCGTCTGTCTTCTATACCATTGGTCTACATGTCTATTTTGGTGCCAGTACCATGCTGTTTGTTACTATAGCTTTGTAGTATAATTTAAGGTTTGGTATTGTGAGGCCTCCTACTTCACTCTTGCAAAGAATTGGCTATTCTGGGTCTTACTCTTCCAGATGAATTTCATGAATGCCTTTTCTGTATAAAGAATGGCATTGGGATTTTAATTGGAATCACATTGAATCTATGTAGTGCTTTGGTTAGTATAGCCATTTTGATAATATTGATTCTGCCTATCCAGGAGCATGGGAGATTTTTCCATCTAAGGTCTTCAATTTCTTTTAGTGTCTTGTAGTTTGCATTGTAGATGTCTTTCACCTCATTCAGTTGATTCAAGTTTCTTTTTGAGGCTATTGTGAATGGGATGGTTTTCCTAATTTCTCTCATTAGGGTTTATCACTGATGTATAGAAATGCAATTGATTTATGGGTGTTGATTTTATATCCTACTTTGCTAAAATCATTAGTTCTAGAAGTTTTCTGGTAGAATTTTTTGGATCCTCTATAGAATCTGCAAGTGACAGTTTGAAAATTTCCTTTCCTATTCGTATCCCTTTAATTTCTTTCGTCTAATTGCTCTAGCTAGTGTTTCACCACTGCTATTCAACAGTCCTTGAAAGAGTGCATCCCTGTCTTGTTCTCGTTTTTAGAGGAAATGCTTCCAATTTTTCCTCCATTTAGGATGATGTTGGCCTTGGGTTTAGCATATATAGCTTTTACAAAGTTGAGCTATGTTCCTACTATCCTTACTTTTTCTAGTGTTTTGAACATAAAAGGGTGCTGTGTTTTGTTGAATGCTTTCTCTGCATCAGTTAATAAAATCATGACTAAATCTATTGATGTGATCGATTACATCAATTGATTTCTGTATGAACCAACCTTGCATCCCTGGAATGAACCCTACTTGATCATGGTACACTATTGATTTTTTTGTATGCAGTTTGCCAGGATTTGAGAGTTTTTGATCTGTGTTCACCAGGGATATTGGTCTGAAATTCTTTGATGTATCTGGTTTTGGGATCAGGGTGATACTCACCTCATGAGTTTGGAAGGGTTTCCTCCTTTTCTATTCATGAAAGAGTATTGGTATTAATTCTTTGAAGGTATTGAACTTGGCTAAGAATCAGTCTGAACTTAGCTACAGGAATGCCATCAGCTCAGATTCTAGACTCAATCTCAACTTTTAGGCTGAGCCATGCTTTTTCTGGGCAACCCTAAGTCAGGGGCCGAGCATGGCAGGGCACTGGACTGGCCATTTCTGCCCATTGCAGGACTCTCCCTGTAGAGAGTCACTCTTGGCTCTTAGCTCCTAAGTTAACGGATACCATCAGGTCTGAGTCCTAGGCAGACACTGCCCAGGTCTGCCTCCTGCCCCTGTATCTTTTGCAGACTCAGGTGGTGTGCTGGCAAATGTTTAACAACCTGCGGATTATAGCATCTGCCAATTTCTGTGGTGTAAACTCACCCGATTCCATAATATAGAGTAGCACTAGATACAGTTGATAATTGGCTCCAACTGATCCCTGAGAGTTGCCTTTAATAAGTCACTTTCCCCTCATCTTTGCATTTGTTCTCTTAGGGACCCAAAGATCTGATGTGCCCATCTTAAAGTCTCTTTCCGCATCTGGTTCACCAGCACATCCAGTAAGCCCTCTCAAACACCCTGAACCCGCCCACATTCTTTGCTATCTGAGACTAAGAGTCCACTGGGTTGTTCTTGCTGACTGCTTTCCCCAGTGAATAAGGCAACACAAGTGCCTTCTTACAATCAGCTTAGAGGCACCAACAGGTGCCTCAGTAAGTATTGGCGAAATAAGTGAAAGCTGCCCAGCTGACTCAGGCAAAGCTGGTGTGTGTAGCTGGAATCCAAGAACATTTCCCCATCCTCCCAGCCCACTCAAGTCCACCTGCACCTTCAGTAGACAGTTCGTGTCCCCATGAGCATCATGCTAATGACCTCCCACCTCAAAATCTCAACCTGAGGTCTGACCATTGTCGCATGCAAGAAAGAAAACCACACAACCCAGAAGTCCCTAGATATTCACACCCAGAGGCCCCCACCCCATCTGACCAATGAAAGATGGTTCAGTACTGGGTGGCTGCTTCTTTGCCTGGAGAACCAGCCTTTGCTTTGTTCTAGGCAGCCCATCAAGTCGTCCCTGTCTTAGTCTGTTTGAGCTACTCTAACAGAAGAGTGGGCTGGGCGTGGCTTAAATAATTTCTCAGTTCTTGGAATTCAAGATCAAGGCAGCAGATTCCGTGTCTGGGGAGGACCTGTGTCCCGGTTCACAGACACCCTGCTGAGTACTACAGGGCAGGGGCAGGGTAGTTTTCTGGGGCCTCATTTTTTAAGTGTAATAATCCCTTCATGAGGGATGAAGCTACTCCACCCTCATGACCTAGTCACCTCCCAAAGATTCCATTTTCTACCATCACCTCAGATGCTAGGACCTCAACATGTGAGTTTTGGGGCAAGAAATATCCAGGCCATCTCAGTTCCTAATAGGACAAAGCCCTGTTGGGTCAAGGTGGTTCCTCCCTAACGGCCTCCTATAATCTGGAGGTCATCTCAGGAGGTCATCTCGGGAAGCACGCGGGTGGAGAAAGGAGACAAGGGTAGGAAATGCACTGTCCCTAAGCTCAGTCTAGGGACTTCCAAAAGCAGACCTTGAGCCAATATGTTGGCAAAGCTGGTCCTTGGATAAGCTGGGAAATTCAGAACTTAGTGTGAAACCTCAGTGTCCATCTCAACAGCCACTGGGTCCCAGAACTGGCTGCCAGGCAGAAGCAGTAAGCTGCGTAGATCACCTATTCCACACCCAGGGGGAGCAGGTGTGCTTGGGAGCTCCCAGGGGTGGTGGCCACCTTGATCCACTTAACTTAGGCCTTCTGGGCCGGACATGACAGGACCCGCCCCACATATGCAAGTCCTCAGAGGCAGTCTGGTTGGGCAGATTTAGAAGTTGCAATCTCTTGCCTTGATCCGGGGCTGCTCCCTTCCCCAACCCTCCCCGCTCTGCATTCTCTACCTGCTCTGAAGTTATTGGAGCCTGGTGTGAATTTAGGGACAATAAAACCATCAAAGGGCTTGGTACTGAGAACAATCAGTTGTGGAGTTTGCAATAAAAGTATCCTGCCTGGGAAGGTGCGACTTCAAGGAAAGTTGATGTGAGACCTTGGGAGGGCCCTTCTCTGGGGCCGGCAGGAGAGCTGCTCATGTGGGATGGCTTAGGGGACCATCTGGCCTGGACCTGGGCAGATGCACCTTGTTAGCTGTAGCACAGGTCTCTAAGGCTTGGGGAATAAGGCCTCAGGGTGCTAGTCTCCCCCACTCCAGTTGTCCATGCATCTGAGGATGCATCAGAACCTACCTCTGGTTCTTTCTGAAAATTCAGGTGTCCTTTCCCATTACGTACCAACTAGGTCAAAATTTCCACCTCCCAGCGCCTAGGAACGACCTTTAAACTCCTTCCCAAGACCTTGTGGTCATCTTAGCACTCAAGGCCATCTTCTCTACCAGCTGGCCCTTCTCTCCATCTTGATCTGGACTCACAGGACAGTCACTGAATGTGTCCAAGTCTTGTTTTGCTCAGGGAGCTGGGGGTGTTTGAGGGGCAGGTGCTCCAAGTCTCTGCCCTCATGAAGTTTCCTTTGCACAGTGAAAAATGACTTTCATCTAGTTTGTGATGTGGTAGAGTCATACAGAGCCAGGAAGAAAAATAATCAAGTAAGGGATGGACAGTAACAAGGGCTATTGTATCGGGGGCCCTCAGCCCAATATCTTCTCAGGAAGTTTTCTGTGAGACTTAAAGTGAAGAAAGGAAGTGAGCCCTGCAGGTGGGTGTGGATGCCATGGTGATGCTACAGGGCAGTAATGGGTCCAGTTTGCTTTCCCCCATGTCCCCTTCCCCACTCAGCTGGGAGGTTGGTCTGGAGCTCCCCTGACTTTCACCTGGCCAACTCAGCTGAGATGCCACCTCCTCCAGGAGCCCTGCCCCCAGTTCCCTGTGTCCTATGCTGCATGCAGCCCTCCCTACAGCTGCCGGCCCTGGCTGTCAGTCCTTAGACTGCCTCATCTGTAGGGTGCAGCCTAGGCCAAGGTCACATGCTCCCTTGCATGCCTTCCAAAGGCACACCCATGTCATGATGGCCTGGGAAGACCATCTCGATGCCCCTGAAGGGACCTTCCAGTTCCAGAGCTCCCATGGGGTCAGTCACTGGGCCCACGAGGCAGCTTCACTCCTAATCTGCCCACTCCTGCCTCCTTCCTCGGGGTTGAACCCAAGGGACTCTCGTAACCTCTGCCTTCATGCCAGGCTCCTGAGAAAACCCAACACTTCCAGTGTCACTTTCCATGGTAACAGCGACTGCGGACAGATACTGCAGACTTGACGATATCTAGAGCCTCTGCTTGGCGCTCTGAACACTGGTCATGATCACATAGGTTCTTGCCGGTGCTTGATGCCAAAGTTGGTTCCCGTTTTCAGATCAGATGTCATAGCAAAGTGGCAGAGCCAGGACTGGTCTCCAAATCTGCACCTATTAGCCATGGTCAGTGCCCAGTTATCTCATGCATCTCAACCTTTCTGTGGACCTCAGGATGGGTCGTGGTCTTGCCTCCCAGTGGCCCAGCAAGTCCAGCATCTCTCCAAAAGGTACCCAAGTATCTGGACACCATCAGCCCCTTGGCCAGCCATTGTCTAGTTCCCTTGGTGATGTCTCCTTTCATTCTTCGGAATTTTCTCGGTCTGTGGACGTAGCTCCTGTGCTTCTAGGCACAGAGTCCACGGATTACCAGTGGCAGTTTCAGCCAGAGGCTGCCTGTTTATAGGAAGTTGCTTAAATAGACAAGATCAAAAAACATGAAGGACAATTCATTCATAGTTATGCATCTGAACAGGTTAGCCATCTGGAACATAGCAAGGTGCCTGTGATCACAGGGACTTCATTGTGCAGAAGGGGGACATGCTCTGGGGTCTGAGCCAGCACAAGGGTCCCCTTGTATGCTGTGCTTGGGAACCAGGAATGCTTGGTGTCCAGGTACGAAGCTGTATGTCTCCAGGTCCAATGCTTGGTGTTGGGGCAGCTTTGGAGTGTCTGAAGGGCAGGGTGAGAATCCACAGGATTTCTAGTATAGACTTCCCCAGATCCTTATTCCCATTTTACAGCTGAGAAAATAAAGGCTCAAGCAGAGCCATCCTTGCCCATCTTGGGGCTGTTATGAGAAGTGCCCGACTCAGCTTTTAGGAAGCACATCTACTTTTCTCTGCAACTCTATAGCTCCAGCTCGGTTGCTGAACAGATGTAAGGGGTGATGCCTCCCCCAGCAGCATGGGGTCAGTCATGTCTTGTATATGGTTAGACCTCCCCAACTTGGATCTTGACCTCTGTGTGAACGTGGGACTGAATGACCTCCCTGCAGTTTGGGGAAAAACATCCTGTGGTTTAAGGTCAGACAGATCCAAGTTTGAGAACTCTTACTTGCTTTGTGATTTTAGGAATTTATAAAACTCTGCCTCCCTGAACTTTTATCCACACCTTATTGCGAGGATTTGAGGGATCTGGGATGCTCTTTAGCATCTATTGCCTAGACAGTGCCTTAAATCAACAGCTATCTTTCCATGGATCTGCCCATGTGCAGGGATCAGGGAAAGGACAGCTCATCCTGTCAGTTGGGTGACAGGACAGCATTCTTGACATGGACTTGTTAGCTCCACTCACATGGCTGGCGGGTCATTGCAGATAGCAAGGACTAAAGGTCAGATAGCTTCTCCACAGGAGAAGCACAGGGGGGCTTGTGCTTCCTCACAACATGGCGGAGGGTCTCCAAGAGCAAGCATCCTAAAGATAGGCAATGGAGCTCCAACTTGAACCTTTACGATCTAGCCTTGGAAGACTCGTTTCTGCCATGTTTTATCAATTGAAGGCAAGATGGGCCTGCTCCAGCAAGGGCTGTGTATCCTCTTCATGCAGTTTTGAGAAACTGCGGAAACTGGTGGCCATTTTTAAGAGTTATCTGCCACTTTATTGGCCTTCTGCCCCCGTGTCCACTATCCCTTCCCTGTAGTCACTCCAGCTGCCCATTTCTAGCATGAGTTTCTCTGTCACTTTGCCTGTGGATGAGTCAGTGCTCAGTACCCTGCTGGAAGCCCTGGGGATAGGACAGTCCTGAAAGTAACAAAACTCAGTGGCTTCCTTTTCCTTTTGCTTTCTGGAATCACTTCCCAGGTAGACCACTTGCACCCATGACTTTGGGTCTTCAAATGCAGACCCCTGGAGATATGAAGGCTTTACAGAACACAGCTTCAGATCCTTCCAAGTTAAAGGGGGATGCACTCATTTATTGAATAGGCATTTCAGGTTCCTCTCGTGCTCTGACCACCATGAGGATCACAGAAGGGGGCTACCGCTAAGTCCACAGACCGAGAAGATTCCCAAGAGTGACATTCAGGTTGAATGGACATCTGGATGCAGATTCTCCAGTGAACTTGGATTCTGGAGAAGGACGATATCCAGGGGTCAGGCCTCCAGGTGTGCCACCCAGGCTTTTATCTAAAGAGACACTTGCCACGCAGCTGTAGGACTGCACCTGTCTGAAGCACCTTTGGGGTCCAGCACAGCATTGGCAGTGTTGCCATGGGCTTCTCAGGTCACCCAGCCAAGGGTGGCGCACAGAAGGGACGCTTCCCAGGGAGGTTCCACGCCAGCCCCTCCCAAGGCATCTTTAAACCATAATTGCTGACCCAGGATGTGTTGGTGCCGAGTTTATCAAGAAGTTAAATGCCAGCCTTCCTTCAGCTCCAGAGCCAGAACTAATATAAATACCACTCCCGCCATTCGTTACTTTAATTCCATCAGCAAGCTGACCAGGCCTGACCCCGTCTGAGGCCGCCTCTGATTTATGGCCTCACCAACAGATACAGCAGCTGAGAACCCAGCCGGGCATCTGGGAGGAGGTGGGTCAGGAGACATGGCAGCCCCACAGCCCTTCTTGCAGGGGAAGGGAGGCTTTGCTGAGTGGAGAGGGCAAGTTATCTATGTAGGGCAGGAAAATTCCTTCCTGCATCCCCCTCTTGCTTAAATGAGCTGACTGGGGGAGAGAGAAAAGGCAATCCCAAGCCTGTGTCAGCGGCACAAGGCAGCACGCGAGGGCTTTTTCCTTCTTCTCATGTGGCTCCATGATTACCACGAGCTCCGAGTCATTTTAACTTTAGCAAATATTGTGAGGGGCATGGATGGGACTCCCAGGTATTTGTACGCTTATGGTTTTACGATGTTTATTGCACAGAGTACAAAGATCCTAAGTACGGTGCTTGAGAAGTATTTAGAGCAAATGTGCGTCTGCAGTCCTAATTATGTAAACCAGCTTTATGTTGATGTGTTTTGAAAGATCTGCTTGATGAAGAATGTACCATAGGGCTCCTTCCTACGTATAGGCCGTTTCACTTGGCGCATCTATTTTGACAGGTTCCTGCTCCCTGATGGAGGATGACCTTGGTGTGAGCTAGATACCGTCTGGGGCCATTTGGGGTCAGCGGGTGGCAGGGTTGCTTGCTGGAATGCAAGGTTATTCATTCTGTCCTCACAAGAGCCAACTATGCTCTCAAACAGCGCCGAACCATGGATCTAGATCCATCTAGGTTCTAATCCTGTCTCTGCTCCCGTTTTGTACCCAGAGCTGGCTTACCTTGGGAAATTAAACTTCAGTTTTATCTACTCAATTTCTATGAAAATGAGGTTTATTGCCAAGAAAAGGGAAAAAAAAAAAAAAAGGCAAACTCAGTAGGTCCCATGGCATCTACTCTGATCCAGAGGTTACCACTAAGTGCCCTTGGGATTCACCAGTAGGGATCATTTCACTCAAGTGGGAAGCCAGAGGGTCAGAGGCATGATAAAGATCAGAGGCAACCGTTTCCCTTGACCGTGGAGCCCTGAGGATGGCGTAGGTAGCCTCTCCAGTGGGCTTCCTGGGCGCAAGGGAGCCGGGTGTTTATACCTCTGCTTCTCAGGTGTTGATTCGGGCACACCTGGTTCACCGTGTGCAGCCCCTGGGCCCGAGGCTCACCCTTCAACAGTAAGGATTTGGCCTTAGAATTAGAAGGCACCCACCAGGGACATGCTGCGGACATTTCCAAGATGCTAGGTAATTCCAGTTACAGTTAATGAAGAGATCAGTTCTGAGAGGCCAGTCCAGTCCCTAAGCCTTTACCAGCCTTTCAACCACGGATTACACGGGAGCCACACCGCTCGGTTCCGTCGAATGGAGAACCAGACTAAGAACCAAGGTCTGGTGACCAGTTAGAACCAGGAATGTCCACTGCAAACGTGACCATGCACTCAATTTCTATGGCTGGTAAGGGGCCTTCAACAGCAGGGGCAGGAGGTGTGAAGTCAGTGGTGGTAGATGGCTATTCCTGCTTCTCCAGGTGTCACGGAGAAGGGCCGTCAGGGAGAATGACGTCAAGATCAGAAAAGAGCCGTGGGACCCACGTGGAGATTCCCTTTAACTACGTCCGATGGGAGGACCATGTTAAGATGGAAAGTGCTGAGTGTGCAGATGCCATCCCAGCGGACAAAAGGGCCATGTGATAGTCACCATAAATGGTCAGTCCTCATACTTGAGGATAAGCCCAAAGTAGGCCAGCAGAGGGACATCTCCAGGTGGGTGGGATTATTTGGTTTGACTCCAAAGATCTGTCACGCTATACCCTGTCCTGTGTTCCAAAAGGATCACCTACTTGTATTCACATGGAAGACAGGGCCAGAGAGTCAGGGGGACGCTGTCAACGAGAACCCCCAGCAGCGTGAAAGACACTAGGAGAGAGGTTGGGGTGTTTCTTCCCCACCAATGATTATTCCTTTGTGATTTGGGCTTCCATGGCTATAAACTCAGCTGGGGCCATGAGCACTGGTTAGACTCCCCTGCCCTTTCAGTGCCAGGAGGGGTGGCAGGAGACAAAGCCCTGAAGCTACAGAGATACAAATGGGTTGTCTTTTAGGCAGTGGACTTCATGCAGTGGTGTCCTGTCCATTATCAGGGAGTAACTGGTAATCAAGTTCCTTCTTTCAACTTGACCAGGGCATAAAAAAGTTTTGGTACACAGTCAGATCCAGGGAGAGAGGGAGAATTCCATGTGTTAAATAAGCAGAGCATCCCTGCAAGGAGGATTTGTCTTTAGGAGTTGGTTCAGGGAAGGTCTTATTCTCAGGTGAGGGTTTTGCATTCATTTGCATTTGCAAAGGCACACTGACCCCATGGGTTCCAGTAATCCACTGAGAAGGCCACGGAGCAGAGCCTATTTTGATTCACTAGTTTGACTCCCTTTGCCCCACAGGTTAAGGGATGGTTCCCTAGGTTCAGCAGAGGGGGCCAACCTCACCTCTGAGGTCAAGGCTAATCCCTCAAGACCACAGTACTAGGGAATTTGGTTCTAGGGTCTTGGCAATGTCCCAGTACAGCTTGTATCATAGCATTCACACAGGGATGACAACCTAGACCCTTTTATCTTCTCAGGTCCTTACTTCTCTTGTCCTTCTGTGTCCTCCCAATAGAATCCAGGAGCTAACAATTCAAGGAAATCTGTATATCCCTGAAGTTCTGGAAAGTTCCACCCCCCCAACAAATCTCATACTACAGAATTCCAAAGGCTACCATTATTTTCCTAGCCAGCCATACCCAGTCTCATTAGCAAAAGCCAAGAGATAGCCATGAGGAACTTCAAGTTGGCACTCATGGGTCATTGAGGTCAGTGCCAAGTCCTCAACCTGCTGACCCCACGGCTGCATGTTTGAACGCAGCATTGGTACTCATCTTTATCATCCCTGCATGAGTGTGAAGATCCTCAAAGATACATGACTGCAAACCAAGGCAGGATCGAGTTTTCCATTTCTCTCCAGGCCTCCAGATGGCAAGTCTTACTCATCCACTTCCGGGTCACAAGGCTGCCTACCATTCTTTCATTTCGGACGTGACTGACCTTTGGTCATGGATTGTGCCATCTATTCCTGCCACGTGAACCTTTATCTCCCTTCACAACTTCAACGGCAAGTGACCGCGGACAACATCCTGCCTGACGAAGACTGCACTGTATTCCAGAGCAGGTAAGGACTAAGCTTTCACTAGCATCACTTCAGTTTCCTTCATGCTGTAGGAGTCCACTCAGTTTGCTGTCTGACACCTTCGAGTACCGTTAGCTTTTCTATCACTGAAAAGTATGCCCGAGAGAGTCAGGAAGAAAGACTTTGGCTTGTTTGGGGAGCTTCAGTCCATGGTCTCTTGGGTCTGGTGAGGCAGAACACCGTGTTAGGGATCGAGGGAGCAAGGCCGCGCACTGCAGCCGTCCTAGGACCTCGGAGGGGCTGAGAACTCAGCATCCCCTTTAAGGGCATGGCCCCCAGCAACGTCAATTCCATGGTGCCACAGGGTGGTGACCAAGCCTTTAGTGCATGGCCTCTGGGGGCCGTTTCAGAGGCACACTAGTATCCCCCCTCTGGCCCACGAAGGCTCACATGCATCTTATGATGAAAAGTGCGTTTAGTGGTTTTTCCCGAAGTCTTGGCAGTTTCAGCATTGCTTAAAAATCCGAGTCCAAACCCTTCTCTAACTCAAGGGGCTTCGTTACAATGATGTCCCTGAAGGCCTAAACCCCTTAAGGATGACAAAGGTTTAGTCTTCCTACTGGCAAAGCAGCGGATACACAGCTCTTTCTAACTCATTTCTAACTCAAGGCCAACTTTAGCCGTGAGCCCCCATTGAAACAAAGACAAACAGGTTACTTATTTCCAAGATTCCACGGAACAAGGTAAACATTCCTATTCCAAAATAGAATAAGGATCAGACCAGAGGAAGACCGAAACTCGGCAGGGCAAACATTAAATCCTATAGCTTCCTGTTAGAATCAGGGACACCAGGATACTAAGGCTGTGAGCCTCAAAGGGTATAGACGTACCCGGCCCGGCTTCGCCCACGTGGCAGTTTCTGGGCTGGCTCTGCCTGAAGCTTCCTTCAGCAGATGTTTCCTGTTCCTGGCATCCTAACTTCCTAAGGTCTCCGTTTAGCTTTATCTTCACTCACCGCTTCAAAGCCTACCCTCTCCAGGGCTTCTTGCAAGGTTTGACTGCACCACATTTCTTGGCCTCCTTGGTTTGCTTTGAAAGCTACGTTGAAGAATTGTGTGGTTGATTTCGAAGGAGCATCATGCGAGTGAGACCAAGGTCTGCTCCTTGAGTGAGCCACATGCCTGGGACACACCGGGGCCCACGGAGACCTTGGCTATGGCAGTCTGAGTGCCTGAACTCAGCACAGGGAAAAGCCCTGGGGACATAAGTTTCCTAGGTGGTTCTGAGCAAGTAGCGTCCCCTGGGTCTCTCAAAGTCAGCTTGTGATGCTTTGAATTTTGCTGATCTCCAAGATGTCCTCAGTGTCCCTTTCCTATTCTCCTGGTAAAAGGAAACCCAGGGCCTTGTGTGCTCAGGAAGTATGCTCCCGCTGAGCTCTGTCTCTTGGCTTGTTAATGGCATTCATCTTTAGCAACAAAACCCTCACTGGCTGAAGTTTTAAATATACTCGTTTTCTGCAAAGCCAAAAGTTCAAAGACTTTCCATTGTTTTTTGCTACCAATTCTCACTGAAATCTAGCAAGGAGCACACAGCGATACCCGTGCTACTTAAATGCCATTTTGACTCGAAATTCTCCAGATTAGTTGATCCCTCACCTTTAAACTCAGCCTTTTAAGTCATGGGAGGGATAAAATGTAGCACAGATGGCCGCGGGTCTAATGCTCAATGGGATTCACTTTTCCATTTGAAGCTTCATCACAACTTTGTCTGCATGCCTATCAGGATTGTGGTTTTGAGACCAGAATTTTCTATTGGTCTTTGCTTATACCATTCTAGGCCATCTCTAGCCACACATTTATAGACTTTCAAGTTACTCCCACAAACCAGTTCCAAAGGCTTCTAAATTGTACCAGGTATAGTCATTGCAGTGACCCCATCCCTGGTACCAGATTTTCTGGTTTTGTGTTGCCATGGTAAAATACCCGAGAGACAGTTTGTGAGGAAAGATTTTGGCTTGGTTTTCTGAAGGTTTTAGTTCATGGTCACCTACCCCTATTGCTTTGAGCCTGTGGAGAGGGAGAACATCAGGGCAGGTTGTATGTAAAGGAGTAAAGCTACGTCACTCAGGAAGAGCAAGAGGAAGGGCCAGGGTCCCAATAGACCCTTCAAGGACATGGCCCCCAGTGACCTCACAGCTTTCTGCTAGGTCCCACCTGGAGGAGACAGGATGAAAAGTGACAAAGACTATAAACAGTTCACTAACAAATTGTAAAATTTGGAATTTGTGTTCATGAAGATAGTCTACTCCATCTCTTCTGCAAACTAAGCAGTGAAGGTCTGCCCTGCATGGAGGGGCCTATTCCATTAGTTGGGGTCCTGGATGGAACAGAAGACAAGTTGGTCTTTCCTGGGGGCAGAATGCACTCTTCACCCCATTCTTGATCAGAACTCTAGGACTCAAGTGCCCCCCACCCCTGCAGTTCGAAGACTTTCAGACTTGGACAGCTACTCTATGAGCATCCCAATATGTCTGGCTTTCAAATGGTCTATCATGGGACTTCCTCTACTCACATGCACAAAGTTCTTAAATTCTATCTTATGTATATTATATATGTATTCACATATCTCCTGCCAATCTTCTGTAGATCTTTGACTAGATTTTGGTATCAGGAACGATTAATTTTTGCATGTCTGAAGCCAGTGCTCTAACCTGCTTAGACCTAAAAATGTTAATCATTAATTCCAGTAGTGTAGAGAACACCAAGTTCATGCGATGAACTGCTGAGATGCAAAGTTAACGTATCCGACAGTCCTATGTCACCACTGAGCAAGGTGAAGTAGGACTCTTGGCAACCCCACGTATGTCTTTGAACGCTCGCGGAACGCATCGTGGAATACGTTTTTTGGACAAATTAAGGGCAAGCTCCAGATTTGTTCTAGTTCCGGCATCAACAGCCCAAGAGCCAAGTGTGCTGCACACCCACAGCTGGAACCGAACCCAACAAGCCCTCAGTGTCTGAGACCTCACAAGCCAGCACCCCTCAGAACCATCTCGTATCTTTCTGTACACAAAACTATCCAAAGTAGCGCACTCAGTAATTAAGGAAACTTGGAAATGCTTAGTTAAGTTCTTGGTAGATCGAAGGGTTTTAGAAGGGTTTGTGACTCGCAAAGAACTTTTGTTGATTTGCCTGGGAGTGCATTATTTCTCCCATTTAAAATACTGAAGGATGTTTCAAGATTTAGAGTTAAAGTGTAGATTCAAACACATTTTTCATAAGATCATTCCATCATGTTTTCTACTAGTCTTTCCTTTCCCTCATGCCTTCATAGGTCTGAAGAGGATTATTGAAAACTGGGAACCTCCCATGGTCTAAGGGGACACCCCCGGGGATGTGTAAGCTGTTCTGAGAAGTGGAGCCATGCTCCTCTTTGTACTCTTGGGTGATCAGCAATTACAAAGCCACCGACTTTAACGGCTGCCCAGCTGTCATGGCCAGAGTCGTCAGGATTTGAAGCTGCTGCCTGGGGTGTGGGGCTTTTCCCCAGTGAATGTCAGAGAGCTTATTCCTCATGGAAAGACTGATCCAACCAGTAAAGCCAGGTTGAGACACTGAACTTGGTTCTCTTGGCAGCTGCGAGTCATTGCAAGATCAAAGACCATTTTCCCAAATCCCTGTTAACTGCAGCCCTGCTCCACTTCCATTTCTGCATAAAGCAGCTGGGGAAAGTCCTGGTCCCCCCTGAGCATTCTGGGAAGCATGAGTTTTTAGGGGGATGAAAGTAGTGCCCCAGGATTTTAAGGCACGGACTTAGCATTCACGAACCCTGTCACTGGGAGCGAGAGCTCAGATCACGAGGCAAGGTCTTTCCAGACTTTAGTGCTTACCCCACATGGAGGCAGGAATTCCCACAATAAAGGGTAGTCTGGAAGAAACTCAAAAATTTGCCTGAGCTCTTGGTCTGAAGGGCTTCTCCAGCATGGAGAAGTCTTTGGCATGTTCTTCAATACCTGGCTGCCTGCTCCCAGGATCTCCTAGGAGCTAGAGGCAATCTTGACCTGAAGGCTCTCCTGTAATTATGTCTTTGAGTGTATTGTACTCAGAGGTTGCTCAGTCTTTCCAACAGCATTGGCTAGGTGTTTGACCCTTCATCCTGGGTGAACCAACTTTTCCAGTTAAGTGAGTGGCCATTCCATTCTAGGATCAGACTGGCCAACTCCACCAAATTCATTTGAATTCTGCTATGAGCATAGGGATTTGTTAGCACAAGAGTTTGACAAGAGTTTGCCTCCATGGCCTTAGCAGCACTAACTCTTGCCAAAGCCCAACTTGCTCTTCTAGATAGCCAAGTTTAGTGTCTAAAGATCTTGAAGGCAACTTATGCCTCAAAGTGTTAGTGCTGACCCTGGAACCTAAAAATGGGGTCCTGGGGGAATTTGTATCACTAGTACACCTAAGATAATGAGGTCAAAGTGTCTATTCCTGAGTTTAAAATCCCGATTAAGGGAAGTCACACTCTCCTAAATACCATCTCATATGCCCTCCCCTGTCCCATTTTTGCCAATACTGACAGGAAAATGTCAATCCCCCCACCACTGCCACATAGTATTACCTCCAGTTCCAAGTAGGCATGAGTTGATTTGTGTCACTTAGTTTCTAAGTAAACATTTAGAAAGAGGTTCAAACAGATCAGGACACTTTTGTCTGGTGCCATAATCGAGAATGGCATTGAGGCTATTGGGTCGGTGAAACTCAAGGATCCAGCTTCCATGTGAGTTGTGGGCATTGGAGGCCAAGGAGCTGATACATGGGTGCCCCAACTTCAAGTTGGGCTGTCAATGGGTCCTCTCACTCCATGAGGCTCTTGTGCCAAACTTGAACCCAGGAAGTTCCCCCGCTTACTTCACCCTGTTCAATCCTGGATCTCCCGGCACCCTCTCCATTGTCACAATTGGAAATCGTGGTGACGCCACTGGGATGCTACAAGAGGAATTGAAAATAGTTCCCAGCTTGGGCAAGAGGACCCATTCCCACACCTAGGGCCAGGGTTCCTTGAGAGAATGCTACCCATTCTCGGAAGATCCTGATGATCCCCAACTCAGAACCAGACTATCCCCCGGGTCTAGAAGGCCAAGTGTTAGGCAGTTGCTCTGCTCTAAAGGAAAGTGATCTGAGCAGGGTAGGTCTTGAGGGTGATGGTCACTTGTCTTTCAAAAATTGATTGTTCTCGTTTCCTGTAGACTAAGTCTGATATAAGGTCGGTGGCATAGAATACTCAGTCAACAAGCAGAGTTGCCACAACACTTTAGACCATAACACTGGCTAGGGTGGAGGTCCTGGTGGCTTTGTCCCAAGTAATTCTAAGCCACTTTTATATAAGTAGTGCCTGAAAAGGCTAAATCTTTAGGGCTTTATCTAGATCTTTTCTGACCATGGGCTCAGAAAATACCTTTGCCTCAAGGGAAACAGGTATTTCCTTTGGGAAAACAGATATGTCCAATTTCATGTGAGACACTTAAGTCTATTGACATTTTGTCTATTGACAGTGTCTACTTTTTTCAGATTCCCTTAGGGCAACCTCCAATTTCAGTAAAAGGCCACAGGAAGAGCAAAATCCAGTGACAAATGAGATTGTAGAGATAACTGAGTTCTCAGAACTTGGTTTGGAGAAATCTCGTGCCCCACTCGATGAACAGATCTGAACCCAAGCCCAGTGGTTCAACTGCAAACAATAACTCCCTTGATCAGAGCTCGTTTCAACTGATCGTTTGTCCATGAACTTATTCTTTGCTTAGTGATTGTGTCCCCAAGTAGAGGCAAAGTGAGTTTCTTACAGGAAGTGTACACCATTAGATACAGGCAGTATTTCGAGCGTCTCAGCCAAACATGGGTCAAGAGGAGACCTTGTGTTGGGGATCCTACGGCTGATGCGTACACATTAGTGGTAATTATATGGCCTTTGTAAGACTCCATTGAGAGTAAGTCTTATTCAAACAATGGAGAAAATGGCACTTTAGAGTATAAAGTTGGAGTCCCAAAGAATTCCCATCGCTAAGACAAGGTCTTCTCACTTCCAGATATGGGCTACAGAGACTAGCCACAGAATTTTCTACTCCTAGCTAAACTATCAGTGAGCACACCGTTCACACTTACCTATAGGGTATTGATCAAGCCAATTGTTTTAGGCAGTACTGAACCTGGGGCAGAAAATTAGATGCTTACAAAGTGCCGACACCACCTTAAACCCTCTGTGTGCACAAAGGCCACCATATTGGACCACATCCAATCAGATGATTCAGGATGAACTAGAGACTCAAGATTTCCTTTCCTTGAATGGCACTTTAACAGCACCCCCCAAACAAATTCACAAGATTCATTTTGGTAAGGTAGTTATAACACATTTAAGTTTAGCATCTTGCCAGGGATAGTAACAGACAAGATCATAACATGCTTGTGTTTGTTAGAAGTGCTTGAACAGTGACACCTACTGCTTGGACTTGTTTGTGCCCCGGTTTACCTTGATCTCCACCTACCACAACCTGACCTTCCATTTCTCCACTTTTGGTATTGTTAGATCCAAGGCTAAGGCCAAGCCACAATTAACAGGGTCAAGGTAATTTTACAAGTCTGAGCCATGTGTTAGGATACGGAAAGCCCAGTGTCCACAAAAACCATCCACAGCAAGCCTTTACGCCTCAACTAGATGTTTTATGGGGATCAAGATAAATTCCCCAAAGAAACACAAGTTATATAATCCAGCCCTGGGGTTGGCAAAACTGCATTTAGCTGGATAAATGAGACTTGAGGTTGGGTATGTGTCTCCCCACAGATACAGGCTGAACCAGAGAAGGGACCTACAGCTATATTTGAGAGCTAACACACGAACACCGTCCCATTGAACAAGGGAAAAAGGTCAAAGCATTTCAGAACTGGATCTACAGAGCTACCATGGATGAATAAACTTAGCACACAGGTCAGAATATGGGTTTGTCAAGATATACATCCTCAACCTCCTGGGACCCTTGAAGGCTGGGATGATCAGTTGAGCCAAGATGCTCAGAAGACACGTGCCATGGCAGTGGCAGATGAGAAGCAGCATCCATGCTGGTATAGGGACCATGGGAGATGAGTATAGAACACTTAGGGCAGGGTGTTTCTCTTCCACCTCACCAAGCTGCTGGGAGAAGGCGCAGGCCCCCTCTTCAGGCCTGTGCACCCATATCTCATTCCAGGTACTAAGGTATCTTGCCCCAATAGGAATCCTCCTTGCTAAGGGGTCAAGCTAATTTGTCCCAGAGCACCAGAGGCCATAAGGCAGCTGGGTGCCTCTTGGTCAAAAATGCAGTCATGTAGTTACAGACCTTTAGATGTCTGTTATCTGCAAGCTAGTTATAAGGCTGCTTGGTATAAAGTAGGCAATAGGGATTTAGCCCTCATCCCTGAAGCCAGGCTTCGTTACAATAATGTCACTGAAGGCCTAAACCCCTTAAGGATGACAAAGGTTTAGTCTTCCTACCGGCAATGACCAGGCTCTGACCAGATTCTTGCCCTGCTCTCGGCTTTCAATACAGAAATAGGCCCAGCTGTACCTTGAGCAGAGAAAAGCCCTCCCTAGAAGATAAATATTCCAAAACACGTTTAAGTTCAACCTTTCCTTCTAAGCTAGCTCATTTTAACATTCACGTTTTTACTTTAGAGAAGTAAAACAAGCTTGTGGCCGTTTCTCTGCACTAAGACGTTCTATCAACTTTTCTAGAGAATGGAGAATACAAGGGGAAATAAAGGACTGCACAAATGTCCAGGGGACATGGGAATGTCGAGTTCCAAGGACAGTCAACAGACACCAATAGGAACAGTGGTTATGTGGTGAGCCAATCCTGTCTGGTCCCCTCCACTGAAGTCATTTATTAAAGCAGACAGGCCTGCTCTGCAAGGTTCTCCCACCTTTCACGGAAAGTATGAGCGCCCAAGACACCAGGAGACTGGGTTCTGCATTGCATTCTGGACCCGTTTCTCCGAGACACGGTTCGGCTTTAAAAGCACCATGCATGCACAGAGATCAGAAATGAGGTGTTAGTGACTCATGTGCTTACTGAGTCAAAATATTTGGTATTGTACAAGAGGCCAGGCTCAAGACATTGAAAAAAAAATTAGACATGGACAAGAGTGTGATGGCCCTGGAGAGTTCTGAGAACAGAATTGACAAAAGCCTCCTGCATCTGCCCTTCCACCTGGACAAGGGTGGCCTGTCCCTCCCCTGGAGTAGCTGCTGCAGCCCCGAAGACCGCTTCCTTGAGCTCATGCTAGCCTCCTGGGCCACAATTCCAGCTCAGGCTTGGGAGAGGAAAACAGTTGCCAACCGAGGCCTGTGGCCCAGAGGGCCAGGCTCCCCGAGCCACAGAAGGCTGGGGTCAGCACTGGCTTTGTGCTGTGTAGGCCTGGGTTCCCGAAGACAGACGTGCATTCTTCTTGCTTCCTGCCTGCAAATTTCTACCCCATTCCTGGAGCATGCGCCCCTGATATGTTTACAATTAACAAAGGCTCTCCAATGGCCTGGAGCACTAGGCCAGAGGGCGGACAGGGACAGTCAACCTTCCCCCATCCACTCCCTACAGTTGGTGCCACCAGGCCACAGGCAGCTGAATTCCAGCTCTCCCCACCCTGCCTGCTGGCAGCCCATGCGAGCGGGAGGGCAGGTGGCATGCCTGGCGCCAGGTGCTGTCTGCTTCAGTCTTAGACTCAAATTTGGGTGCATTGAACAGAGAACCAGAAAGTACATTGGCGCCAAGTCTGCCATGGCAGCAGCAGCTGCACTAGTTGGCTGCAGAGGGGACACAACAGGACATGTTTGGCACAGAAAAACCTGTAGACCCAAAAGCAGCCCGAACTTGGCTAGTCCAGAGGCTGAACTGGTGTTTGAAAAGTGCCTTTTATTTCAATTGGCACATGGAGCGCAGACGTGGAAGCCCTCCTTAGGCTCCCACACTGCTCCGGTAAGTACCTCCTGCATTGCCTAGAGTGGGCCCAGAACATGAGCGAAGTGGGCACAGAAGACTGTACTCGGGATATTTGAGTCAGAAAAACAGGGGAGTACAGCTCCCTTTCCCTTTGAATCTGGTGGCTCATGAGCAGCTGAGGAGGGCTGGGAAACTGATCAGGCAGGTATGAAGATCCTCAGGGGATCCAACCCTCCCCACTCTGCCCCCCATGAATGCAGACTTCCCAGGCTTGGTCCCTGCCCCGTGAGTAGAATTCTTGGGAGGCTCCTAAGACCCAGGCTCCCAGCAGAGACTGGCATTTGCTTGGTCCCAGGAGTGTGTGATCTCATCCCGTCAGTAAGGATACCACCCAACGAAGCCCTTACGGCCAAATTAGACCTAAGTTCCAGATGCTGGAACAGCTTTTGTAGAACTGTGGAAGCCCTCCCCTGAGAGCATTGGCAGGGTCTGTGTAGACGAGATTCGCTTGACAGTACTTCCCATTCCATCCTATTGGTGAGAAAGGAAATTTCAACCAGCTTCAGTTTTGGCCACACCAGCTAGCTACTCAGTAAAGTGCTGGTCGACAACGCCCAGCCCCTGCTCTCTCAGTATGTAGGCCAAAAAGTGAACAAAGGACAGTTGGGCGTAGGCAGTGCCATCTATTCTTGGACTGTTTTGACCATCTCAGTGGAGACGATTCTTTCAAGAAACTTTCAGATAGTTCATGGTTTATTGAGTTTGTTGCTGGCAATTGCTGACCCCGTTCCTGTTTTGTGGTAGTGTTGTAGGTGTTGTAGGCACCAGGTATTTTAATGCTGTGTATCATACACTTTTGTTATCGTTTCCCCCCTTTTCTGTGAGGTGCTAGGGATCTCAGGGAAACCCAGTTCACAGGGTAGAGAGTCTGAATTAAAGGCAGCCAAAAGAGACCTTGCTCCACAAATTAACCACACTCCAACTACACTTTAATACAGAATGGATGAGAAAAACCCCAAAGTAACCAAGCCTCAAGTAGGAATGGCTGGAGGGGCTTCTCAGGTCCCACTCCTGGGACACCCACTTCTACAGCAAAAACAAAGCCTGTGGATACCACACCTGCAAGGTGTCTCAGTCTAGATCACTAGAATGCTTTGGCAAGAAAAGGTTGTGCTCTTCAGAGCACCACATGTAAGAGTGGAAGAGAAATCCATCTCAATAGATGCATAAAACCCATCACTGGGATGTAATAACAGTAACCTGATACCTAAAAGGTCAATCCACCAGCAACTGGCTCAAAGGGAAGCGGATGAAGTCAACGTATTTGAAATAATGATCACTGAATTCCAAGACAAACAAGTCAGCCAGCACAGGATGAGAAATTCAGTGAGAAATGTTGAAAAACAGGAATTTTGTACTGGAGATTGAACTCAGGGGCACTCGACCACTGAGCCACATCCCTATCCCTATTTTGTATGTTAGGGACATTTGCTTAGCACCTTGCCATTGCTATCGAGATCCTCCTGTCTCAGCCTCCTGAGCTTCTGGGATTATAGGTGTATGCCACCGTTCCTGGCTCTCCATTGTTGCATTATGATTACACATCAACGGGATTAATTGTGTGTTCGTACGTGCACATGACTGGTCAGGTTCATTTCTTTTCCCATCCCTCCTCCTTGCTCCCCATCCTCTGCTCCACACATTTTTTAAGAACTACTTTGATGTGTTCTACATCAAAAAGCTGTACATTAACTGATGGATTTGGTTCATTTGTTTAAATTGCTGTCCTGCGAGCCTTGGAAGTGAGCTGTATTTCATCTCTCATGTTGTACCAGCCATTTTTTTTTAGTCAAATGAGCCATGCACTGGAACTGGGAGAATTCAGAAGTTTGTAATCCTGATAACTTGCAGGTTTGGCAACAATCCTCAAGAAATGTTAAAGAGAAATTCATGGAAAATATTTCCATGATCTTCCCTCCAAACCTGTCATTAGTGGTCGAGTTTTAGTATATATCCACATTAAAATAAAGCTCAGCTTGTTATTCTTTCAGAAAGTCCTGGCATTATGGTGCCATCAACTAAGTTTGGCAGGGAAGTTACTGGTGGCGGATTCCATAGGTCTCAAAATGGCCTTCAGAAAAGCTAGAACTTTGAGACTGTCATAGTGAAAGACTGGTAAGAGTCCCCTTATACCTACTTAACCAATTGGGTTCTAGAAGAGGCCAAGGACTCAGGAAGGCAAACAGGTCATTGGGCAAACTGGTCACTACAGACCAGAGTTCTGAAATGCCAGCCCCTCTGCTTGCGAAGCTAGATATGCCTATGGGGGATCCATGCCCAAACTCCCAGAGTGAAAGCAGCCAGCCAACATCAATGGTGAGTCATTTATGTGTGGGTCCAACCCCTTGAACTCATCCTTAATGAGGACCTTGGGAAATGCTCTTTAGTTGAGCCGACACCTGTTCCTTGGGGTCTGAGGCTTGGTTTCCTATTCTTGACATCTTAGGTAGATGCTCCCTCTGCTCAGATGCCAAGTGCAGGTCCTCTCCAGCGCTCCCTGGAGGACACAGCTGCCCTGTCTTAGAGGCTCATGAGTTAAGGGGAAGATGGGGATTTAGCAGAAGCCAACTCGGCGATTCTCAGTCTCGTTCTTTGGGAAGGACTTATCACCATGTGCTCTAACGGGCGGGCCTTGGACCAGCCTTACTCTCTTCACCGGCTCCTCTGGTGGCTTCCCAGATGCTCCCCAGAAGACAGGGGAATCAAGGAAACAGCAAAAACCGGACGGTAGTGTACACAGCTTCTCCAAGTCAAAACCTAGAACATGAAATTCGTGATCCAACGGGAAGGAAGTGTCACTACCGAGTCCTCAACCCAAAGGCTAGTGCACAGTTCCCTCTGCGGGGGACATAAAAGCCACCCCTGCAGGTAAGGGTGGAGGCTGAGCTTGTCTTGCAGTAAGTGGGTACCTCTATGGGCCATCGTCCTTTAGAAGCTCCCGCTTCAGACACAGGAAGAGTCATGGGCTTCATGGGACACCAGACGTCTGACTGCAGACCAAAGGGAAAACCAGTTCTCTCAATGGGGACAGGAAATTGTCCTCAGCCATTGGACATGCTTCCAGGCCATCTGCCACTTCAGTGCGGAAGTCCGCACGGGAGGATGATGAAGTCCATCCAGAAGGATGCCCTTTTGGTGGCAGTCTGGGCTCCCGAGAAGCTGATACCTACAAGGATGGGCTTCAAGGACAGTGGGGGTGGGGGCCTTGCAAACCAGAATCACCTGCCATTCCACAGCCAAGCCCTAGGGGCCTGTGAGCTCTGCCCCATGTTGCCCCTTGGCAGTTCTCCCAATGTTCCGGAAAGCTGAGATTGGGTCACAGAACCAGCAGACCCAGAAGCATGCACGGTGACCAGTGCCGACAGACAGGCACTTGTCTATCCCTGGGAACAGTCACAGAAATGTTTCCTTTATGGCTCTGATGTTCACATGCACACATCCAGATGGAGGTTTAGGGAACGGGGGATGGGGAAGAGGGACGTACCACCATGCATGCCGGTTATCCCGAGCCAGCAAGGTGCACCCAGGCTCACCCCGCCATGTTTAGAGTCCACACTTGAGATTGGACACGGTCATTGTTCATGTTCTGAATGTATTGGCTCTGTAAGGACAGTTTTGTTGCCTCCCAGAAGCACTGGGGGTACGTCTATCAAGCCAGCCTTGTCCACCAACCCTGAGATGGTGACCCAGGAGTGACAGATCCAATGGCCAGTTGGCTTGCCAGGCACCATGCACAATTAGCTGCAGCCCCTTAGACATGTGCATTTCACAGGGCAGCCTGGGGGGCACTAGGCAGCAGGTTCACAGCCCTCATCCAACTGCAGGCTTCGTTCTGAAACCATCACTGAAGTCCTGGGCCTTTGCACGATGATTGAGAAGGAAAAGTTCTAGCTCTTCCTGCAGCTAGTAAAGGTCACTCTCTGGTCCAAGTCATGCCTCACCCACCCGGGGGTGCTCATGGCACGAAGTCAGCCCAAACTTGAAGTCAGAAAAGGGTCACCCCAGGAGAACAGTCCAACCCTTCCTTGAAGGTGACCCGCTTGGGGAACATGCACATTTATATTTTGACCTAGAGTGAAGTGTCTGGGACAGAAGCCCGTTAACGGTCGCACTTCTGTTTTCATGATAATACAGAGAGGACAAGGGAAGAACCATAGGGAAGTCCTGAGAATCCCAGATTCCAAGGAGCAGCAGCTCAGCATCAGGGAGCGTTCGTAATTGACCATGGACCCCAGTGGGGGCGGGGGGAGAAGTCAGATGACAAAGCTCTGTCCGGACAGAGCACAAAGAATGGCGGCTTAAAACTGGGGGAGAAGGTGCCAGCTCTTCCCAGCCCTCTGGGCCTACTTGAAGGCGAGGGTACAGATCCCTCAACAGATGGCTAAAGAAAAAGCACCAAGGTGCCGCTATCCCCCTAGGGGAACACTGGGCTCTTCACTAGTGTCCTTCCAGGAGGACCTGCCTCCCAAGGCCCTCAGGCAGCCAAACAAGGAGATGATCAAGGTGGAGGTGCCAGAGCAGACCTGTTCCTGGTTCCACCATCTTGACAGACAACTGGAAAAACCCTGACTGCATCTTCCCATCCCTTCAAAGTTCAGAATGTGGGGGATGCAGAAGTTGTGACCTATTCCTCCAATCTTGTGACACCCAGCCTCATGGCAGGGAAAAGGGGCGGGGGGTTAGCAGTACCTAAGTGGAGCTGCCAAATGTGTCCTGTGACCGAGAACAGAGACCCTACCATCTTAGCCCAGTAGCAAGCACTGAAACCAGATCTCCCTGCCAAAGTTCCACGAGAGCCACATGGTGGGTGGTCTGATGTTTTTCTGTACCTCACACAGGATTCTACCCACGATAGCAGATGGTACCACACATCCCACTTGACCTGTCTAATGGACCTGTACAGGAGCAAGGGGTCCAAGGCCATGGAGAAGACCCAGGTGTGGGCTCCTGGCAAAGCGCCATTCCAGACATCTGATGTACCTGGAGTTTGGCTTTGCAGGGACCCGCAAGGGCCAACAGGAGAATGCAGAGTCATTGTTCTGCACAGGGAGGTGGCGTGGGGAGGGCAGTTAAAGCTGTCCCAGGCTTCTGCAACAGCCTCTCAATGCAAACCAGGAAGCCAGAACCTGGGCTCCTTCCTGCTGGCTGATGAGACCTGAGTGCTGGGCCGTGTTCCGTCTGGTGCAGCCCAGTTGGGCTTGGGTTTTAAAGCTGGAAGTACTTCATGAAATGAAGTAACAGGAGTCAAGGTAGACACCCCAGAGCTGTCAGTAGTTACACCTTCTAGATGGGTTCCTTGTCCAGAAGTTTTTGGAAGAACTTATTCAGGCAACATCCATTCTACAGAATTTTTACCTTCCCAGGCGACAGGGAGTTATTTCACCACATGCCAGTTTTCTTTGCCACAATAATATCTTGATAGCTTGTGGTTCAAGAGAGTCCTCAGTAATTTCTAGGAAACCCAAGGAGACCACATCAGCACATCATGCCACATAACGTAACACGATATAAGCATCAGGACATTTTTCTCCTGAATTTACTGTGAGCGAAGATCTTTATTTGAAGCCTGGACTACTGGCCGTCTCCTCCCCTTGGACGGGAAGGGGATAGCATCTAGTTTCCCTGTGGAAACTGTTAAGAGGACCACTTTTGGTTTGCCTAAACTCCCAATGAGCCCACACTTGGGCACAAGTGCCACTTCTCAGCCACATCTTACAGAAATTCAGTAAGAGGAAACCCCTGTGTTCAGAAAGATCCCTTTCATCAAGCCAAGGGTCTCAGGGATATAGGCCGATTCCAGTTCACATTTTAGATGGGTTTCCTGCATTACTAGGGTCTGTCACAGTTCTACCTATCATGTGGACCTGGGCTAGCGCAGCCATTTACACCAGCTACCAAGTCAAGCATGGGTCCCTAACCATTGCTTGGAAAGTCCCAGAGAGTTCGCCCCCAGAAGGCGAAGAGGTAATTGGGAAGGTCTAATCTAAGCCCTGATGGGTTCAGTGTTTGGGCTATACCATATTCAACCATCCAGAATCAGATTAATAGTTTCTAATCACTTTCACAGCTGCTGAAATAGACAAGGAAAGCCATCTAGAAGAGCTGGCAGAGAACCCAATTCTTGATAGCTCCTGCTCCTCCCCTCAGTCTCCAACACATCATCCAAGTCAATAGTGAAGGACAGGCCTTGGGCAGCAGCCACCTCAGGGCAAATTCTGTTTCTACATATGCAGTTTGACATCTAGGTCCTAAACCCTAGGCTTCCTGATATGGAACTTGGAATTCTTCCATGCCAGCTATAGGGGAGGCATCTGAAAGATCCATTGTAAACACATGTTGGAGTCATGGAAAGTTCTCTTCAAAAGTCCTACTGGATTTACAATGAGAAGGTCAATGGATTTTGGTATGGTTCCAGCAACGGCGTTAAGTGAATAAACCTTGTCTCCAAGAATACTATGGAGAGTAGACAGTTCAGGCCAAGTCGACATTACCTGCCCCAAGTGATTTCCTCTCTGCAGGGGAACCAGCATGAACTAGCATGGAGCCCAAGTTAATTCATGGCCTGGTCAGATCCCTGCCTCAACTGGATAAGATCTTACTATCACATCCATTAAGCCTCGTGTGCAATATACACAAGTCTAGTGATTCAGAACAAGTTGACTTGTAGAATGGAACTTGCACAGCAATCTTGGTCAAAGTTCACTGGTTAAGAGTGAATACTCATCTCTCGTCTTGTTCCCAATTTAGGTACCGAGGATTGAACTCGGGTACTCGACCACTGAGCCACATCCCCAGCCCTATTTCATGTTTTGTATAGAGACAGGGTCTCACCGAGTTGCTTAGCGCCTCGCTCTTGCTGAGGCTGGCTTTGAACTCACGATCCTCCTGCCTCAGCCTCCCTAAGTGCTGGGATTACAGGCATGAGCCACCATGCTCAGCTTGTTGAATTTTAGAGAAATGCTTTCCATTTCCACCCATTCAGTACGATATTGGCTATGTGATATAGCCATCCCATAGTATGCTGGCTTACCCTTTTATACCCATTTATTCAGTGTTTACCATGAAGGGATGCCAAGTTTAAGGGAGCAGTTTGTCTGAGGTGATTGATGTTTATCCTCAATTGTGTGAGATTCGCGTGTCGATTCGCGTATGTCGAACAACCTTGCATCCTTAGAACAGAACCAACTCGATCGTGGTGCATGAACTTTGATGCAATATTGAGTTTTATTTCAAGTATTGAGGATTTTTGCATCTATGTTCGAAGATATTCATCTCTAACTTATGTCCTTAGCTTTTGGTAGAAGAGTAATTTTTTTTTATATATATATTTTTAGTTGTAGATGGAAACAATGTCTATTTTATTGCTTTGTACGTGGTGCTAAGGAGCGAACCCAGGGCCTCACGCATGCAAGGCAAGCGTTCTACCGCTGAGCTACAATCCCAGCCCCAGGGTAATTATCTTTAAACTCACAAAACTATTAAGTTCTTTAGAGGTCTGGAAAAATTCAGCATCAAATTCAGTCCAGGGTGTTTTGTTGGAGACTGCTTCAATGTCATTGCTAGCTGATCTAGTTGGGGATTTTAATGTCTTGTTTAATTTTGGTCAATCCTGCGAGTCTAGAAATTTGTCCATTTCCTCTGGATTTTCCAGTTTGTTAGTGTATGATTTCAAAATATTCTCCAAGTCCTTTGGGTTTTGGCTTTATCTGCAAAGCCTGGCCCCCTTTCCATCTTTTGTGTTCTTTTGGTTAATTCAAAGCTTTGTCAATTTTGTGTATCTTTTTAAAGAACCAACTCTTTGCTTGATCCTTTGAATTGTTTAGAATCTGTTCTAATCTTTATTTCTTGCCTTCTGACTTTTTGGTTCATTCTTGTTCAAGACCTTAAGATGCATTGTTAGGCTATTTGAGATCTGTTCTGTAGGCACAGCTATAAGAGTCGTCATTTTTACTGTGTCCTACAGGATCTGTTATTTCCATTTATGTGATTCTAGGAATTTGATGTCTCCCCATTTCAGTGGCTGTTCAAAGCATGTTATTTCTTCCTATTCATAATTTCTGCAGTTTTTGCTATTGATTTCCATTTTATTATGTTTTAATACAAAAATTTGACTAACTTGTAAAAACTTTATGGCCCAAAGTATCTGTTGGAGAAAATTCTGCATGTTAAATGATGTATTCTGCAATTTTCATGAATCATTCTGTAGGGTCTATTAAGTTATAGTCTAGACCAAGTGGAATTAACTAATCACTTCAGACATCCAGGAGTAGCTTAGGATCATATCAGTCAGCATATAAGATACCCGCACACTGTATGTTTATTGTAGCACTATTTGCAATGGCCAAGTTATGGAATCAGTGTAAATGCCTGTGACTGAAAGAGAATGTGGTATGTGTTTACAATGGAGTACTACTTAACCATGAAGAATGAGATTTCATCTGCAGGAACACAGATGGCAGATCATGTTAAGCAAAAGCGAAACTCCAATACATATTCCATGTTTTCTGTCAATGCAGTCTCAAATGACATGAGGGGAATTTTAGGGAATGTGAAGGGAACTAAGGAAGAGGAGTAAGAGTTGTAGGGTGGGTGCCTACAACCAAAGTAGGTTATAAGCATGTATGGAAATGTCAATGAAATCCGTTGACTTGTACTACCCATATTTTAAAAATGGGTTTAAAAACTTACTGGTTACTGTACCTCATGTGGTCCAAGAACCTGGCCACTCATTTCAGTTGGCCTAGGATTTCAGAGGCCTGCTCCTTGGCATGAGCTCAGGGCTCCCCTTGGAAGGTCTGTCCTAGGGGACTGTCCAATGGTCAACCCTGAAGCAGATAGGAGACTATATCCAATAGGCCAACCCAAGATGCCTCTTGGACTAGTAATTGACTGTAGGTGATGTGCCTTAATCCAGGGACAGGATGGTCTTGTGTCTAGACCAGAAGTGTAGCAAGACTACAGGTGGTCTGGTGAACTTGGAAAAGTGGAGGGTGGGGAAGCATTAGGGTGTTGAATTGGAAGATGGACCGACCCTGCCAGTGGACAGTCACACTGGAACTACTGCTGTATTTGAGTGAAGTTCTGCTGTGCCTCACTTCCACCCATCTCAAGTAAAAAGGGATCATCAGGGTTTGGAGCCATCACGATCATTGACATTTGGCCTGATCCCAGCACAGGTGGGATCAATCCATGGAATCCGAGTTTAAGAAGTACAGATCTTTAGTTTGATGGGTGGGCTGGAGACTAAGACATAAGTGGATTTAGTAGAGAATTGCTCTGTATCAAGAGCTTCCAGATTGGCTGAAGTATTTGGTCTTGTTCTATGTGTCTCATTTTAGATGGTATTTGGGTTAGGAATTAGGGGTCAGAACACTAGTCCTTTGCTAAGGTTTGCTCAACTTAGGTCTTTGCTGGTCAAACTTCTAGACCACCCAGGAAAGTAGGTATGACCATTTTTATCATGGTTACCTCATGACTATGAGCAAGCCTCTTCAGGTCCTAGAATGACCTGTCAGGATGCCAGCAGCCAGATTTCTCTGCATGCACCAAAAATATTGGATTCTGCATTAGGAAGTGGGAATTTCCAGATGCGAATCTTGCATTCTGCTTAAGAATTAGTGTTTTGTCAGAGACATGACTTTGCTGTTATAATACCCATAACAGACAACCCCAACAGTGTCTTAAGAACGAACTTAGAACTTGGACTCAGTTCTAAGTGTGACTACTAAATGGAACTAGAACATCTTAGATGAAGTACTATGAACAAAATCTTGTATGGGATAACAAATGCTTGAAGACCATTAAGTTTGAGGCCCTCATGGCCAGCTTGAAACTTTCTGGGGCTGGGGATGTAGCTCAGTGAGCACTTGCCTAGCAAGGAGGCCCTGGGTCCATCCCCAGCTAAATAGTTCCTTCCTGACCAAATTTGGAATAACTTAACTTTAGAAAACCAGACACCCTGTAGCTGTTGCCTTGGAACATGCTCTCTTAGGTTGGAACACTCCACAGGTGGTTATGGGAGCACAATTATTGCAAATATTTTGACAACTTCTTTCGACTCAGAAATTCAGCTTGGAGAAAAACCACAGTATCAGTATTTGTCAGCTTCTGCCCTCCAAAGCACATATGGTCCCATGTTTTAGAAGAACCAAGGTAGAGACCCCCACTTGTCACCAGATGTGGCAGTGGCCTCCAATCTCTCCTTGTAAGCCTCCTCATGCTTAAGACCAGGAGGCAGCTAGGTGTGGTGGCCCTGCCTGTAATCCCAGTGACAGGGCTGAGGCAGGATCACAAGTTCAAGGCCAGCCCCGGCAATGTAGTGAGGCACCAAGCCACTTTGCAAGAACTTCAGAAATTAGGATGGCTCAGGATGTGGCTCAATGGTAAAGTGCTTTGGGTTCAACCCCCTGTACCCCTGCCCCACTTCCCCCCCAAAAAAACTGAACCCCAAAGGCAATTTTCCTGCCAACATTATTACATCCTGTTACAATAAACCACCATTATTGGTATAAACCGAGCACTGAGGAAGTGGTTAGCTAAGGATCAGAGCTGGTTAAGTAGCACAACTAGATAATTCCTGCAGCTGGTGAGCAGGCTCAGCCTAGACCAGCACGAACTTCTGCTCCAAGAAAGTCCCACCAGGCCTGGAGGCTTGAAAAGAGTACCATATGGAAGTGTAAGGCAAAAGGCAGGTAAATGGCACTTGACAGGTCAAACTGAACTTTTCCTCCTAGATGGCTTGTTCTTAGAAGTGCATGTTCATATCTTGGATTTTTAGGGAAAAACTTCAAGGTCATAGCTTAAGACTTTTCTTGCTATCAGCCTCAACTTTGAGAATGGAGGCTGCAAGACACCACAGGGAAGCCCAGGGAAGAACACAGGGAACCCCCACTTTAAAGCAGTGCCAGAAAATTTGGGGAATACCAGGCAGCTGATTGAGACCACCTGCCTTCACAAGAACCAGTGATAAGGACCTGCGGGAGGGCAGGGACTCTGGTCCAAGGAGGCAAGGCAAAGAAAGCCTAAGACATTGGAAGGAGACCCAGCTCCTCGCTGCCCCCTGACCTGCCTCACTGAGGTGCAGGGGTCGCCATTAGTTGACAGCACCGTGTGCACACAAACGCCGAAAACCAGCAAGTCACTCTGCATGTGTAAAGGCCAAAGCACACCCTGCCGTGGCCCAGGCCAGATCTAGACATTCCAACTGACACTTGAGTCTAGAAAAATGGTCTGTTGCTTCTATATTGTTCTGGCAGCTTCTATGGTGGTTTATATTTTGAGTAGGGGTTTCCCTAACCAATAAAGATTAGGAATGTCAGAGGTAGTAGAGTTCAGAAATTTGGAAGCATCCTGATAATGCACAGGTTTGGGCACAAAAGAGCAAAAAGGTGGGCATTATGTTGTCACGTCCTGGCAAAAGTTCTGAGAACAGGTTTTGTGCAGTATCTACCTGGAGCAGCTGCTGTGGCCCTGCAGACAGCTTGCACTAGCTTCTTGATCCAGAATTCCAGCTCAGGCTGGGGAGAGAACAGGTGTTGCTACCTGAGGCCTGTGGTCCAGAGGGCCAGGCTCCAATGCAGACAAAGGCTGGGGTCAACTTTGGCTTCATGCTGCACAGGCCTGGGTTCCTGAGGACAGAAGCACTTTTCTTGCTTCCGTCCTGCAAATTTCTACCCCTGCTCCCGTAGGAGCCTCTGATGTGTTCACAGGAGCAAAGTCATAAGAGATGCTGATGGTCAGGCTTTCACATTTCCTGTAGTCCATTCCACCAGGCCAGAGACAGCTGATCCCTGGCCTTATCTACACCCTGCCGGCCTCCCTCCTGCAAGCAGCCCATGAACAATGGGGTGGGATTCAAACGTAGCACCCTGGACCCTGCAGGTCCATCTGCTTCATAAGTTGGAATACAGAGACCCTGATGTTTAGAAGTGGAAGACATGGATCACCTCTCCTTCCAGATGATCAGATGAAAAGCTATGTTCCGACTACATATTTGAAAAAAGGGAAGTGAAAGAATGGCCCCCCGTAGGATCTGGAATACAAAACACTTCAGGAGTTTTAACAGGAGACCTCTGGTTTGACAGTGAGTTAGAACCCCAGGGCACTTTGCCAGTATTACCCCGTGGTAGCCGTTTCCTGTTTCCCAGTCGTAAGTACGTAACATGGGGCTGGGGTCGTGGCTCAGTGGTAGAGCGCTTGCCTAGCATGTGAGGCACAGGTTTGCTTCTCAGCACTAAAAGGTCCATTGACCAAGAAGTATAGGTTGAATTTTAAATATGTATAGTTTTTCGTCTAGTGTATTTAGGGTGCACGCAGGTTGTTTTAAAAAACTGATGATATGATTGACATTTAAAGGCTATAGATTCGTAATCAGCGGATGGGCTTGATTTTTCATGTGTAATTGATAGTCCTGTGAGCCTTAGAAATGACTTGTGGGTCACTGTTGAACCGGCAGTTTCCACCATGGTTTCATTATGGTTGGTCTATGCGCTGCAAAGGGTGGTAGAGTTCAGAGGTGTGTAATCATCCCGATGACTTACAGGTTTGGGCAATAACTCAAGTGTTAAAATGAGAGGAAGTTCATGGAGGATATTTCCATGGTCTCAATACCCTCCTCTCCAACTCTGCTGTCATTAGTGGTCAGCTTTATAGTGTGTATGCATATTAAAATAAACCTCACCTTTTCTGCTATCTTGCAGAAGGTCTTGGCATTATGGTGCCAATCAACTGTTGAAGTTTTGCAAGGCAGTTACTTGTGGTATTGGATTCAATAGGTCACAAGATGACTTCAGAAGAAAGCGCTTTGAGAAGCTGAGCCATACTGAAAATAGATGGATCAGAAGCTGTCCCCTTACATCTTAACCAATTTAGGTTCTAGAAAATTCCATGGAGGCTATGGATTTGGGAAATGAAACAGGTCATCGGGCAAGCCGGCCAATACAACCAGACCAGGATCACAGTTCTGAACTGATAGCCCCACTTGGCAAACTCAGTTTTGCTGAGGGGTTCCAGTGCCCAAAGCTCCAGAGTGACCACATAGTCGACATCAATGCTGAGTAAAAATTTGACCGTGGGTCCAACCCCTGAGCTCATCTTTAAGGCTTATTCCCGAGAACTATAGACTCGATGCCACTGGATTTTAGAAGGTATGGAACACTGCCCTCAAGTGATGCCATTGGGCCCCACTTGGGAAGTGGAGAGGGTCACACATACATTTCCTTTCTAGGATCCCATGCACTGGATAGGTTGGTCTTCGAGACCCAGGTTTTGCTTTGAATGGATGTCACAAGGCAAATGAACAAAGCCAGCCATGAGTCAAGGGGAGATGTGGACCAGGTTTGATGTGTCCAGGTTTTCTATGACCATTTCTGAACCCCACTAAAAGCTCAAGTTCACTCAGATCACAGTTGTACCTGCAGAGGTTCAGACATGACCAGAAAGGCAATATTTGAGCCTTGCTTGTGACTATGGCCAAAAAGCACTTGCCCGTATCCCTGGAAACGTCACAGAAAGGTCTCCTTTACATCACAGGTTCACATGCACTCATCCAGATGCAGGTTTTAAGACCAAGAGGTGGGGAAGAGGGACATACCACCACAGCCTGCCAGTTATCCCAAGCTGGTGAGGGGCACTCAGGATCACCCCCCGTGTTCAGGGACAGCCTTGACCCATTTTTAGGGGCCCATTCCATGTATGTTATGGAGCAGCAGAGTCAAGGTCAGCGAGATGTGCCCACAAGGGCAAACACCCCTCAGGCAGGAACGTTAACTCAGGTGCAGACGGGGCTGGGGGAAGGGCGTGGTCCCTTCAGATCCAGACCCTCAGTGAATGATCCCCAGTGTCAGGAGATGGATACTCGATGTCCCTCAGTGCAGTCACCACACTGCTCATGTGAGGACAGCACCTTACAAGTAGCGCCCTCCCCATGGAGAAAGGCGCTCATGCCTGTCCAGCTAGTACCTAGCCTCCCCACCGCTGGCCCGGCCATGCAGGCACCTCGTCAGGACTGACCACCGCCCTCATGGCGTTCTGTTCAGTATCCAACTGCATCCTAATCAGGGAGATCAACGGCTTCAAGGGTATCGTTAGTCTTATGGAAACCTCTATTAGCCCATCAGAAAAGTTTAAGATGAAGTGCTGGCGAAGCTTGGCAGAAGCGAAGACCCCATGTGAAGTCAGACACCGCCTCCCACCCACGTCTGTTCCAGGCACTTTGCATGTGTGCCGGGAAGCTCTTTAGCAAGAGTCTTGGAAACATGGCCTCAAGAACCAGTTGGGGTCATGTCCGCCAAGGCTGTCTCATCCACTGGCCGATATGGTGACCAAGGAGCAACGAAACAGACCTACTGGCCAGTGGTCCCACCAGGCGCCATGCAGTTGGCTACAGCCCCTTAGGTGTATGCATTTCAAGTTCCTCACAGGGCAGCGTGGGGACACCAGGCAGTAGGTATACAGCCCTTGTCCTGACTTCAGCCTTCTGGGAATGTCACTGAAAGCCCTAGCCTTTCCCACGATGACATTTCTAAAAAGGGAAAATTCTGGCCCTTCTTAGAGCTAGTGAAGGTCACACTGGTCCAGGTCTTGCCACACCAACCTGCTGCTGTGGCACAGGTTAGCTTAGCTCGACCCCGAGGGTCAAGGGCACATATTCCTTGAGAGTCGGAAGGCAGATGAAGGTAGAATTGTCCCTGAAGAGCAAGATGAATCCAGGCCTTCCTTCTAGGTGACTGATGAAACATGCACATTCGACCTCAGAAAACTAAAAGTGACTTCAAGATCAAAGCTTTCCAGCAGGAAGCATCTTCCTGTTATCCATCTCTACTTGGAGAATGGATATCATAAGAGGCAAGGAGGGGACTGCCAGGGAAGCTCAGGGTAGAACGTTCAGGAAACCCCAATTGGAATCAGTGGAAGCTCAGGAGAACAGGCATCTGGTCAACCACGGGCTCTACTTCAAGAGCCGCAGTGGCAGGGACCACTCTGAAGAACAGGCTTGTCAGAAGGCCTGACGCAGTGGCACCAGGGACCTCGCGAGAAGGCACCCTTTCCTCCATTGCCCCTGGAATTGGCCCCCCTGCACTGAGGCCTGATGTCATCAATTCAAGCTGAGCACCAAAGCCTAGAAGTTAGGTGTGCAAGGGGACCAAGCATGTTCCTCCAAAGATTCCTGTCCAAGGTTACGTGCGGCAGTGCTTTCTATGTATTCCAGATGGGAAGGGGTTAAAGTAATTAGACCATGCCACCACGTTGGAATTACTTTGGTTTTTGCATTCTGGGGGTTAGCAGTTAATATAGGATCTTCTCAGGGTGTTTTGTACTGGGGAATGAACCTAGGGGTGCTACACCACTGAGCCACATCCCTAACCCCTTTTCTTTTGAGACCAGGTCTTGCTGTGTTACTGAGAGGCCAAGTTGCTGAGGCTGGCCTTAAACTCGCGATCCTATCTCAGCCTCCGGAGCCACTGGGATTATAGGTGTGCAGCACTACACCTGGCAGCATCTTTCCCGACATCAGGGAAGCTGAGGCAAATTAAGAATCATCAGTTCATCGACTTTCAGCATCAGGTCCATTGGTCCCCTAGCCGAGTAGGGGGAGCGGCAGCCCAGGTGGTGCAGACTCCCCAGAAGCCAGCTACATAGCTGGGAGGCACCCACCCGGTCTGTACATAGGTGGATTCTCACCCTGGAACAATGGTGCCCAGGACACCGACTTCATGACGTCCACATTCGTGGCCCCTTTGCCGGGTTGCTCCTGACCTGATGAGTTCAGGATTTCTCTGAAATAGGTGGACTAGGACTCGAACCTGCTTTCCCTGCCAATGCACCACAGTCTGAAGTTCAGTTTTCATTAGTGGCCACCGAGGCAGATACTGCCCGCCTTCCAAGCCTTCGCCCTCCTATGCTCAGGCGCCCAGCACAGATCTGACCAGCCTGAGGACACGCCTGCATTTCTCAAGAGGAATCCAGCAAGGAGCAAGTGAGTTAGAAACTCGATTACTTGCAATTCACAGGAGTTTGAGATGCAGCCATCTTGATCCCTACTAATCGGGCAGAGCTCCGATCATCTGGAGAAACAGCTGTTTCCCCAGGCGTCCCTGTGGAGCCAGAGGACTAGAGGAAGTGGGAGAAGTCAAAAGCAGACAGTGGTAACACGCAGCTTCTCCACGTCCAGACCTACAGCTCGGTAGACAGCTCCATCTGAAATGGGCTCTTCCACTGGCAAAGTCCTCAAATATTTTATCTCAGACCTTGCTGAAGACATGAGGCCAGAGGGACACTCAGTAGCCGAGGTTTGTCTTGCAACGACTCAAACCTATCATTGCCCTGAGTGTCACGTGACATTTGGGGTCTCCATCCCGTGTAAGCCGCCACAGGCTGCTGTTGACCCTAGATCTGATGATGTATGGAAGAGAAAAGGGAAGTGGGGCTCCCTCAGTGGGGCAGGAATCCTCTGCGGGCAGTGGAGACATTCCCAGGGTTTCTCCCCTCAAGATTCTGTGGGTAGGACAATTCTGTTTCCACGGACCTTCTATTCAGTTGCTCGTCTGGAATGATAGTCCTTTGGTCATTTGGGTGCACACAGGGCCTGAACCCATGAGAACCTGACACCTTCCAGAGTGAGCACTGAGGACAGTAGAGAGGCCACTGAACCCAGTGAGCACATCCACCAAGCTCACTACAGCAAGCCCAAGCCGTGCCCAGTTCTATCCCATGTCCCTACCCTAAGCAGCAGCTCAGTTCAGCCCAGTTGACCGAGCTCAGTCGTGCAGTAACATTGGTCTATCATCTTAGATTCAGATGAAAGCCTGATTTCTGGCCCTGAAGTTGCAAGTGAGCCAAAATGGGGTCTCAAAACCAGAGGGTGGGAATCACGTGGGTCATAAGCGCAGTGCAGTTTTGGTTCTGAGCCCGAGGCAGGGGAGAGGCTCACTCAGCCTACACACATCTGGCTTTTTACTTGAGAGCCAGGGGAAACTTGAGAATAATCAGTTGAGGCCACTGAGATGGCCAGACAGCTGCGAATCAGCTAAAACCAGAGGCGGGTTTCACCAGTATGGTGTAGGGTTAGGACTAGTCCCTCTTCCTGACCTGCAGTCTCAAACAGTTGTGCTGGAACTTGTAAGTGGGTCCCTCAGGGACCACTCTTTTGGGCTGGGGTCTTGGTCTCATTCTGGCATGATCGGTACACCTGGTCACACAAAGCAGTAAAAGCACCTCCAGATGACAGTTCCTGCCATGCAGAGAATGATCAAGGCGGGCAGAAGGAACCAAGGGTTCTGGTCCTCACCGGTTACCCTGCACTCCAAGTTAGCCTGTCATGAAAATTTTAAGACCACAGTGAGCAGTGCTGGTGTCATTCTAAGCTCCCATTTAAGACAGGCAAGGGGAATGCTTAGAGGTAGTCAAGGTGAAGACCACTTTCCATCACACGACCCCCCACCACCGTTGAGGGCAGGGGGAGCACTCGTACCTCACCAAGGCTTTCTGCCCACAAGAGCTTGCCACTTCCACCCATGGCCAGTTTTAGGCGCAAACTTCGTTTTTTCTGGAACTCCCACATGCACAATATACCCAACCTGATACGACTTCTGGGATGGCGATACTGAATGTGTATCATCTTTTGCGAGCTGTGCAGCTGAACCCAATGTGCATCACTACCTCCAGTTGAACAGAACCACCCAAGGCTGAGCAGATTGCCATGCCTGGTGCAAACCCTTGTGCCAGGAGCAAAGGCACTATGTGCAGAAATCCCGGGCTCATGAGCAACTGCTCACCCTGCATGAGCTCATTTTTAGCTTTTTCGGGCCCTTGGAGAGGCTGTTTGGGAACCCTCACCCACGCATCGCCTCCTGCTCCAACAGAAGCCCCAATAGAGCCTCGTCCCAACCGTATCACTTGCCTCTTGATTTCTATCTCCAATTGGGCAAAAAATTCCAGGGCTGATCTGAGAACACCAAGATCTGAGAGCTGGTAACCCCAGTACCACCTCCACATGAACTTGACGTTAACAGAAAAGGCAAGTAACATCCCAGAGGTTTTGGTAGCAGAGGCCCCCATGGAGCAGTTGGGACACCTGCCAAGCCACCGTCATGCACAGGCTCTGAGTTGGCAAGTAAGGATGAAGCCAGATTTGGGTAGCCAAGGGGATACAATTTGGAAAGACTAGTCCAAGCTCAGGTGCTTGCAGACAACCTTCTGAGCTGAAGCTACAGTAAGACAGCAACCCTGTTCTTACTGTATTACCCATTAGGCTCCACCACTGACAATTAAAACCTGTTAAGGTCTTGTCACACCACAGCATTGCCAATCTTGTCAAAATACGAGCTGGTCCAGGTTGCCCAATATGCCAACTACCATTTCCCACTTTGCCCCAGTAGAACAAGCATAAATGTTCAATAGTGACCGACAGCACTTTTCCTGGAAGTATAGGGAGGAGTCAGCACCAGATTTTGTTCTTTAGAACATTCCTCATCCTCCATGATTGGAGAGTGGATATTGCTGGTTTTTTTATATGGTCTTAGATTTATCCATCTCTAGGCATCCACAGTTGGTACAGTAGTGGTTAGGCTACTACCATTTTAACAGCTCAACCTCCATCTCAGGTCACGAATGACTTTAGCAGTCAGGAGAAACAGCTTTACCTACTGTCAAGAATTCTAGTTCCAAGAAGTCCCTTACTCTCCAGTCCCGAGAAGCCAGGGAGATTTTTATGGTGATGCTCTTTGGTCTGTAACTTCAACATGGTTTAGTTATTATGTGAAGAATCATGCTCCCCAAAGCCATAGCAAATCCAAAGTGGTCAAGCAGCATCGTTTAGGTAGACTCTAAATGGGCACAGAAGTTCAGCAATGAAAGCCAATGGCTGCACCCTGTACCTCCAGAGCTGAGGGGACCCTCAGCAGATGATCACATTACCTTGGCAGATCATTTAAGAGCACAATTTGAGCTCCAACAGTATCCTGTTCTTACCACCCCCCCACATGTGTTGAAATCTACCACATGACATACACCATCTCAAGCCAGAAATGTTTCCCAGGAGTCACAGCCGGGAAAGGGGGCTCAGCTGAAACCCAGTTAGGTCCCAACCAGCTCAAGAGAAGCTGCTTCCCTTCTCGTTTACCTAAAACTAGAATCCTGCTTTCAGGATTGGAAAGCAAGATTTTATTGGCAAAGTTTCATTCAGGAGAACTGAATTGGACATCTGCTTTAGGAAACAGGGAAGACGAGTTTATATGAAAAATTGCCAGAGGACAAGGTGGGTAAAACCTCTGCAAGGTAGATACGCATACCAACCATTCACAAAGCAGACAATTGGATCCTGATTTGAATAAGCCAATTTCTGGCGATCCTTATAAAAGTTTGGCTTGACTACATGTTGGATGCCAGAGAAACTGAATCTGATATGCTGAAGGTGTTATCAAACAGTTGTTAGAGATATGCGTAAAATACTTAGGTAGACTGCAAATCAAGATGGTCTATTTGCCTTAAGATGTTTCCTCACCCACTTAATATAGCTACAGGACAGTCACAGCCGTTAGATGAGGGTCCTTGAACACATGAAGGGTATACCCGTTTCTGATGAGTTCTATTGGTTAAGTTTTTATAAGTAAAACTGAAGACTTTCTGGCCACACAGAAGACAGGTATATACCAAAGAGGTATTTCTCAAAATTCCACAAATATTCTGAGTTTCTATCAAAGGAAAGACCATCTCCTGGGTCTAAACCCCACGTTGGCACTCCACACCGCTTCACGAGAACTCGATGCTTTTCCCGTTCTTGTACTAGAAGGGCCCGGAGGGCAAATGAGAGATTCCCACTCATAACAGGTCCGCAGGTGCACTGACATAGTTAAGGCCTGCAAGGAATGGTCCCTTCATGAACAATGACCATCCGGTCCACTTCTGACAGGGACTCTGCAATGAGGTATCCTCCAAGCCAGGAGGGACATGGCCTACACGATGAGGCTTCCAAGTCTGTACACAGGTGAATTCCACAGTCAAGGTGAGGGAGAACTCATCTAGAAAGTCACAGGAAAGCCCAGAGATGCAGACGGGAGCCCCAGCTCACAAGAGCTCCATATTGATGGCCCTAGGTGCCACGTGACTGACCACAGAACCAAGCCCAGGACTTCAGAAGTACCTGGATAAGGACCTCAGGGGATGGGCACCTCAGAATAAACCAGTTTTCTCTTCCTGAGAGTGCTTTGTTTCCCTACGTTGACATCTGGGGCAGAAGCTAACTCTGCCCTTCCAAATCTCACCTCCCTGTGCTCCCGAGTACAGTTCCTCACCAGATCTTGGTTGAGGACACAGCAATGCAACTTAACAAGTTCGAGGGTTAAAAGGAAAAGGTGAAGGAGAGGAATGGAAAGAAATATTAAACTTCAACTAACTAGACTGAAAGCCACAGATCATGGACCACCCTGCCAAACTCGGTGCTCTGCCTCGCCCAGGCTCCTCCATGGAGCTGGGGAACTAGGGGAAGAGGAAGCAGCCCACAGAGCTCCAAGTCCAAGGCAAAACCTAGAACATGACTGATGGAATTCCTTATGAATTCTCACTGTCCTTATGCCAAACATTCTCAGCCTTTGAGATAATGCACCAGATGAACGGTCAAGGGTGGTAGCTGAGCTTTTACTGTCTTGCAATGACTCGACCCTAAATGTCACTGGGACATTTAGGGTCTCTACCCCAAGTAGTGGTGAAAGCCACAGGACACTTGTGGCCTTAGATTTGACATGATCCAGAAAAGCAGGGCTCTCAACATGGCAGGAACCCTCCCTTCTGGCACTGGAGACGTTCCCAGGGCTTCTCCCCTCACAGGATTCTATGGGGAATGGAAACCACTCACCTGGAATGCTGGTCTTTTGGTCAGGTAAGTACACACAGGACCTGAACCTATGAACAGCTCACACCTTCAGGACTGAGCACTAAGGACAGTGGAGCAGGGGCCACTCTATATAGCAAGGGGACATCAGTATCATCCACACAGAAGCAAAGCCCTAGGTGACCTCAGTTCTATCCCTTGTCCATCTGAGGACATTTAGGAAAATACCAATTGGCCTGAAAGCCAGGAGCTAGTCATCTCAGTTGTGGGATTAACAGATATGGTCACCTTGGACCCAAATTTAAAGACCTGATTTGTCCCTTAAGATGCCATAAACTCACCCAGGTGAGGTGCCTATAGCAGAGGTAGCCAAAGGTGAACAAAAGATATAATTGTAGCACCATAGATTCTGGGCAGCCAGGAAAGGGACACCAAGCCCTCCCTTCATGTGTCCTTGTACAGTAGTGGTACCCGAGAACCTTTAGGGAGAGATTCCTTGGAAGTTACTCCTCATAGCTTAGGTCCCCAAGATGTTCCCATAGGGGAAGACTTTGCAATAGCACAAACCTAAGAGCAAGGTCCCAAAGTCAAGTCCAGTTCAGGGAGACAGGATCATGGTCTTTCCACTGCTAGAGCTGACAGGTCAGCCACCAGTGTGTGACTGGAATCTGGAAGTCAGTCTCAGTGGCCAGTCTTAAGGCAGAAGTTGCATGTCCTGATGTCACAACTTCTAGATGATAGGACAAGACTCCTTAGAACTGAAGATGAACAATGCTGGTAGAGCCTTATAGAGGCTACCCAGCTTCAGAAAACAGGCTGGCCAGTTCCCTGGCTCATCCACAGAGCTCAGAATGACGGGTCATCTCCCCAGATACCTTCATGTGGCCATGATTAACATGAATGCTGTTACAGGTGCTGTTCTTTGGGAACTCCTTTTGTGAGATAGTGGTCACAAGAGTAGTGGTCAAATCCTTCCTATTGTGCACAATTATGAAAGTGTAATTCATAGCATGGCAGACACTTGATTCTGTAGGAACTTAATAGCTCAGACCAAAATTCCCCTTTGCTGAGAATCTGGGTCTCTTACATAAAGTCCTGTGATTCCTAAAACCCCATATTTGGGGGTAATGACCTCAAACATCTACATCTTTAATATTCCCAGTGAACACACAGTATGTTCAGTAAAAGTGAGCCTGGACAAAATATAGTTCAAGGTCACCTTGTAATTTTGCAAAGAGTGCATGAAGAAGCTGCTCACAAGGTTAGTGTCAGTTTGAAGAGGCTTATTGTCTAAGGATAATTTATACAGTGATCATGGAAAGGGTTACGTCAGTAACCTTCTGATTTCTAGAAGTGTGGAAGGAAGAGTTCCACAGACTTCCTTGGTAAGTCTAGAATGTACTTACCATCTGTTGACGTGGGGCACAATTCCTGGAAGTTCAAGTTCTACAGTTGTCACTTTCAGTGATCAAAACTTTAGCCCACATTAACTCCAAGTCAAGGAGTTGACCTTTTAAAAAGGTTGAACTTCACCGAGAAGTAATCTCAGCATCCCCAAGGGTGGAAACCCATGGCATGTGCCTCACCACGTGACCCCAGATGAAATGACCACCCCTTCCCTTGGACTCTTGCCAAGAATTCAACTGGAGTGGAGTCAGAAAGAACCAGATGCAGAGTTCAGGTTGTCTTATAGGATATCCTACATTCCGGATTAGCCTGTCCTGAAAATTCAAAGCCACATGGGTTTTATAGGGTTGGTGTAGATCTTTGGTGTCCCATCTTCTAAGTGGGTGGCAGAAAGGCTCAAAAGTGACCAGTGATGGAACTGGAAGTCAGATACCATCTCCTATCTATACCCCTTCCATGAGGGCCAACCATTGGAACCTTTAAAAATCTTGGGACTTTCATGGGGCAGTTATGCACCAAGGTTTGGCCATCCAGTGATTCTCAGCTGGTGACCAAGTGATAATCACATCCATCTGACCAACTGGCTGCAATTTGGCCCTGCCTGAGGTTCTGATGCAACTCTTGGGTCAGGAGCTGGGATGAGACCTTCCTATGAAGGCAAGCACTACAGGTAAAGCTTCCATAAAAGCAACTTTCTACTGCCGCCATCTTGTCCCTTCCAAGCTCTTCCTTACATGTTTCAGTGCCTAAAAATGGCCAAGACCCCTTTGAATTATAGCAGGTCCAACCTCATGTGATAGGAATTGATCCTGATCAATATCAGCTACTCATCTCTTGTTGCCTTGGCAGGATAAGCGGGAGGGCATTAGAGTGACTGTCATACCACTACTAGGTGAGGAGTATCTGTTCCTGAATGTCCTTTCATCTTCCATGGCTGCCAGGAGGGCATGTCTGGCATTTTCCTGCATCCACCATGTCCCCCAGTGGAGGGCGATTCTGCTCCTTGATTCACGCTGAACAGGACAGAAAACCATGCTCCCCCTTTACCAAGAAGGTGGCAGATAGCAAAAAGCCTCCGCTTTTGTGCCTAAATTTCTCTTCCCACGAAATCCCTCAATTTGTCCTGATCAGCCAAAGGATTATTTCACGTGTGCTCCTAGGTCATATGGTTACTCATAGAAAGAGTTGGCAAATTGCCCATTGACCGTGTCTGTTAGTGTGGCCTGCGGTCCTTGGGGATGCATGTCAACATTTAGGGAGACATTCAATGCCAAGGATCCAGGCCCTATTCTAGAAAGGCTTAAAAGCAGTGAGAAGCCAATGGCTGCCCAACTCCAGAGCTGAAGTCGATGCTTCTGCTGGAGAGTGGTCCGAGTGACTTTCATAGCAGTCCAACTTTACAGCAATTTCTGCTGCTTCTGTTCTACTCCAGGGAGTTTGGACTCAGAAGTCTGGGTTAACACGGTGTATGACCTGTGGGAGATGTCTCCCGGGAGTCACAAGTTGGGGAGTAGCTTACCCAATTCTCAGGTACCACAGAATCTCAGTATCCAGGAAGATGCAGCCTTCTGAGCTCCCCATGTACAGTTTCCTCTCCCTATATCCCAGGCCAGTGTGTGGTGCTCAGGGTTAGGAGTCAGGTATAAGGGGAAGGTTTCTGTATCCAGAGGGCAAGGAGGGAAGAAGTTACCTGAAGGACACTGGTGTGGTTACAGCCAATTTCAGTTACTACAGGGGACCTTGTAGCTCGGTCCATGCCTCGTCTGGCAAGTCTGGTGCCCAGATGGCTGAACTCCTCTTGCCCTAGTTCCACGTACAGTGGGAAAGCTTTTCTGCTTTCTAGACAGTTTGTCATATTACTGCTCCAAGGTTTGGAAAGAGGAAAACCCCAAGTGGGAAACAATGCCCAGAGACAATGCCCGTGCATACAGACGGTGACACAGCAGCTTCCAAGGGATGTGTGACCAGAGCAACAAGTTACAGGAATCTGCTACCTGTAGGATAGGGGCCATCATTCATAGCAAAATACCCAGAGAGGGACAAACATTACAAATTGAGCACACTTGCAGTAACATCCAAAGTTGTGGACAACATTTGGATCGCGATTTAAGTACTTTGAAGAAAGGTTATGCTACTTCTGGGAAGTTAAAGCATGGCTGCTTACAGGTTAACTAGTTTTTAAGATGTGATTATGGTCAAGTTGTTTATGTATGGAGGAAACGGCTCCACCCTGTGCTTCAAAGTGCGCAGGCAGAGGAGTGAGTGAATGCGTAGAACAAGACTCACTAGTCAGTTTTTGGACGTGGGTCTTGGTCACTGGAGGGCTTGTTTTAATTCAAGTTTCCCATCTGTTTTTTTTTTTTTTTTGGTACCGGGGATTGAACTCAGGGGCACTCGACCCCTGAGCCACATCCCCAGCCCTATTTTGTGTTTTATGTAGAGACAGGGTCTCACTGAGTTGCTTAGTGCCTCGCTCCCATCTGTTTTCTAAAGCAAACCCCGGTCTTAATCAGGCCAGACTAGGGCATGTTTTAGTCCAAATACTTTTTCCACAAGCCTATTTTAAGCCTTCCTGTGGTCGACATGTGCATTGTGTCACTTAGGCAAGTGAGTTTCCCAGGAATTCCATGTTGTCATTCTACGTGAAAAGATCACCTTAGAACTCTCAAGTCTGCCTTCTGGGTTTTGCATGTACAGCCGGAGACTCCCACGAAGTGAGTGAACACCAACAAGTCAAAAGGTAAACCAAAGATGGTCACTTCAGGAACATTCAGCCTGAGCCAGCTGATGAAGATAATCCAGTGCAAGCTACAGGAGGGGGGCCACTGTGACCCAGCAGGATGCCGGTATGAGTAGGGGGCCTGGCCAGAGCTAGGCAATTTTGCCAAGTCAGTTCCTCAAGGTCTATTCCAGCATCAAGGTAAGGGAAAATTCTAAGGAACAGTGATGAGGTCCATGTTCATGTCTCAACATTACTGGTCATCCGAGAACCGTGTTCAGCCGTTCAAGTTACAAAGTAGGTGGGGACCAACACCAGCTTTCCTGCTTCTGCACTGTGGGGTCTGGTTGGTTTTGATGTTGGTGTTTCAGGCAGACTAATTGCCCATCCGAGTCTCAGCCTCCGTGTTCTTGGATGCTTGAAGTCACTACATTGAGGTCAGTTGCATTCAAACTAGTTAGCATTCAAGAACAAAGGATTAAGGAGGTGAGCCTTCTGCCATGTTGTGGTTGCGAGAAGGCAGGCCATGGCAGAGCATCTAGATGTATCTAGTTTTAACCATAGAATTAGAGAAATGCTATATTATATACTTTATTCAACATGTTAATAGAATTTTTATTCAACATGTTAATAGAATTCAGTCTTCAAGGACCTCATTTATCCCACAGAGTAACCACCCAGCAGGGAAAAGGAATCTTTACAAAGGAAAATCTTAAAGTTCACCGAGCACTCTCGGCATCCACAGCGTCACACTTCAAACATGTGCCTCTAGACAGAACACCAAGCTATCTACCTTCATGAAGGTCTTTCCAAGTAGCACTCAGGAACCAGGACTTCATTAGAAGGAATGAGAACTCCATCAGCAGGAACCAATGAGACTCCAGGTGGTCTCAGATTATCCTACATTCTACTAGCCTCATGAAAATCTTAAGACGGTTGGTAGGACTAGTAGGGATCTTAATGTCCTGTCTTCATAGACACGGTAGAAGTGCTTAGAGATGACCCAGGTGAAGTGTCTCATTAGGGGATGCACTATCCTATCCATACCATTTCTACAAGTTCCTGACCCCAAATATATGAAGATGGTGTCCCAGGGAGGTTTGGGTACCAGGGCTCCACAGGGCAGTACTGGATTTGTCTACCATGGCTCCAGCATCTGACAGAGCTGGTGATTGAGGAAGTGACAAAAATCAGGTCCCTCTGGCCAACATACTTCCCTGGCACCGCTTTTTCTAGACTCAACCAGGCCTGGGTGACCTAGCCTTTTAAGGAAAGGCCACTAGTGAAGCTGTGGTGACAGCCTGTCTGCCCTGACTACTGGGACTTCCGGATTCTTCCTCAGGTCACTAAGGATTAGAAGTCTGTCCAGGCTATCAGTTCATTCTCTGCAGTAGCCATTTTCCTATTGCCTTGGGTGACAGACATTGCAGAATGACAGGTCATGATGGTCCCGGAACTGGGAGGAGAGTCAGGATCTGAGGCAGCATGTTTTCTGGGATGGCCGTCATCCCCCATGGCTGGGAGGCGAGGAGACAACAGAATACCCATTCTTGTCCCTTCTACACGTGAAACCTTTGTCCAGGAACCCACATCTGGTGGGATAGGGCGGTCACTACCAGGAGTCAGGCCGTCGGGACAAGTTCAGACTTTCATCTGAGGAGCTGTGGTAGACAGGTAGAGTGACTTGATGTCTACACTTTGGTGATGTGAGCCGAGTTCCACAAGCAGTACTGAAGACTGCAGCTTACCAAGCGCCTCATCTTGCAAGGCTGGTGCCCAGTGGCCCATGCTCCCCTTTCCCGACCCCAGGCTCGGGGGTTGCAGACAAAGCCTTTTGGGGGTTGCAAAG